>CAUYQU010028732.1:0-77173 GCA_963574635.1 Cheracebus regulus
GTGTGGCTCCTTCGCCAGGAATCTCCCAGTCTGTGGGCATCAAAAATTCGTCTGCAACTGCGGCATCCACTCACTCTCTGTGCTTTCACTGGGAGCTACAATCCCGAGCTGCTGCTATGCGGCCATCTTGGATCTCTCTCCCAACTATACACTTTTCTAATGAAGTCTGAGGTTATTTAATATTTCTGTCCTTCTTCCCTAAACTGCACTGTTCTTGGCATGTTCTTTTTTTTCAGATGGAGCCTTACTCCGTCGCCCAGGCTGGAGTGTGCAGTGGTGTGATCTCAGCGCACTGCAACCTCCGCCTCCTGGGTTCAAGCGATTCTCCTGCCTCAGCCTCCTGAGTAGCTGGGACTATAGGCGCGCGCCACCATGCTCGGCTAAGTTTTGTATTTTTAGTAGAGATGAGATTTCACCATGTTTGCCAGGATGGTCTTGAATTCCTGACCTCAAGTGATCCGCCCGCCTTGGGCTCTCAAAGTGCTGGGATGACAGGCGTGAGCCTCTGCACCCGGCGGGCACGTTTTAATCCCCTCTAGAACATCACCTCCAACCAATTTGTTATTGTTGCCTAAAATGTTCCTTTTATCTGCTTTGTAAAACAACATCGTTTTTTTTTTTCTTTTGCAGTCTACACATAAATACATCTACCTGTAACTTAGCAGTCTATACACACACTGTTGTTTCTTATACCCACTGGCTGCCTCTGGCTTCACCATCTTCTGGCTAAAGCAGTTCTTTTAAGGATGGTCTGTGGGTGATAAAACGCTTCGTCTTCCTATTTACAAAATGTCTTTCGTCCTTGCTCTTGAAAAACAACTTAACTGGGCATAAAATACTGACTTGGCAGCGACTTTCCCTCTGCAGTCTGCAGATATTTAGTGCTCTGTGGTCGTCCGGCTGAGGCTGCTGGCAGCCCCCTGCACATCTGTTATTCTGCTGTTTTTGCCCTGGTAGATTTTTTTAAATGATTTTTTCTCTTTATCGTTGTCATCAATTTCTAGCTTCCTAGATTTGCTTTTATTAGTCCTGCCTGAGACACAGACTCTACTTTTGATTTTAAAACTCAAACTGGTGCTCTTCAATCCTGGGACATTCTTCAGCTTCGCCTCTGCACCCGCCCTATCGCCCCACACCCACTCCCTCCTGCTGAAATCCCCATGAGATGAAAGCGAGGTTTCCCCACTTACTTTCTGTCCCTACCTGCTCCTGGGTTTTTCTCTTGCTTTCTCTTTCTTTTTGGAGTTTCGTTCTTGTTGCCCAGGCTGGAGTGCAATGGCATGATCTTGGCTCACTGCAACCTTCACCTCCTGGGTTCAAGCAATTCTCCTGCCTCAGCCTCCCAAGTAGCTGGGATTACAGGCGTGCACCACCATGCCCTGCTAATTTTGTATTTTTAGTAGAGACAGGGTTTCTCCATGTTGGTCAGGCTGGTCTCAAACTCCCGACCTCAGGTGATCTGCCTGCCTCGGCCTCCCAAAGTGCTGGGATGACAGGTGTGACCCATCATGGCCAGCCCCGGGTTTTTCTCTTCATGTTTGCATCTCTATGCCACATGCATGGTGTCCTATTCCAAAGCACTAATTATCTCTGTTCCTGCTGCTGTCTTGTAAGCTTTTCAAACTGCATTCAATCACCATGTTTTTCATGATCAGATTTTCGAATTTTTATGTTCATCTAATCTTATTTCCCTGATTTTTGTGCTTATTTTTTATTCATTTTAGATATTACTCCTTTCTTTGAGCATCCTAAACACTTGTTTAAATGCTGTTGCTATTTAGCACAACTGACTTCATCTGTAATAAATTCATGTTCCAAATGTTGATCTCACTGATCAATGCCCTTGGCGTGCGATCTCGTGTACGTTGGAATTCCGTGAAGACTCATCTGGGCACAATTTCCCTTTGCTCTCCCTCAAACTTACCTTTCCCTTTCAGCAAGTTTGCAGTTGCCTCAGTGTTGGCCACCTCCCCAGGTCCGGCTGTGGCCCAGAACAGCAGAGGGGCCTGGTCCACTAGTCTCCTGCCCAAGGAATTCGTGGAACCCACTGCCCTGTGTGAGCTGCCCACTTTCAGGGTCACCCTTGCTCCATTCTGAACCTGGAGCCTGACGGCTGAGGATGCTGGTCCCTGGCTGCCATGATTTAGGGACACAGCAACATTCAGCTCCATCATTATCACGTCTCTCTGTCTCTCCACTGTATCTGTGGTTGCTGTGGGTTTGAAACACAGGGGTCCATCCATTCATGTGAGAACCCAAAGCCTTCCTGATGGACTGGGTGCTTGGATGGATTTTAAGAGAGGGAGTGACTTAGTTATTTCTGAATTTGGGGAAGATCATTTGCAGGGTGAATAGACAGGGCAGAACCCATCCAGGGGCAGGGAGGCCAGCCGAGGTCCACGGCAGCAGCCCGGGGCAGATATGAGACAGGAAGGAGGGCTGGGCACAGGGACGAAACATGTGTGAACAGGGCTTGTCCAGACAGGTGCAGGGCTGGGCCGCAGTCCGGGCTAGTGTGGGGCTGGGACCTTGCTCTGACTGCCCCAGGCAGAGCATGTGCTGATCTGAGGGCAGCCAGCCTCATTCAGATGCCGGCTGCGGCCAGCATAATGGGTGGCCATGGAGAGGGCTGTAGCTCTGTCCTAAGGAAGGCTATGGGGCTTGCGACAGGAGGGAGCAGACAGCGCCCTGAGTCAGGAGCCAGAAGCCCAGGGAAAATCAGGGAAGGATGAGAACTCAAAGTATCGGGCAGCTTTTTCAAGACTGGGCGGTTTGGTCCCAAGCTGCCAATTCTGACCCTAAATGTGACTTCCACTAGGTCTGACCAAAGGCAGAGGCGGCATCTCCAGTAGTGAGGTTTCACGGCACAGACTGAGGCCAGACGCCTGGGTATGGCTCCCACCTCTGAGGATCAGTGCTTCTGAGCCCCAGCGTCCCCATCTGTACCATGGGCTAACAATGGTCCCTGATGCAGAGGCTGCTTCCTGTGAGGTCTGAAACTGACCAATGCTGAGCAGGAATAAGTGGCAGCTGGTGCTCTCCTAGGTGGTCCTATCTCGTTCTACAGTTCCCCGCATGGACCTCATGGGGTTAGAGAGCTACTGAAATAGTCCTTCCATGTCACCATGGGTCACTCTGGGACACTGCTGGACTTGACATCCCCTTCTGCTGCAGCCCCTGTTGCCATTTAGCGTGGCTCCGAGCACCTCCCAGGCTGGCTGTCCCACACGTGCCCTGCTGAGGGCGACTGCCACTTCCTGGGGAGCGGCGTTGACGGCAAAGTCACCAATCATGTTTCTTCACAAAAACCCACACCCCTACTGGCTGACCCCGGGCTCCTGACTGGTTCATCCCGTGACGTTTCTAGGGGCAGCTGCTGTTGTCGGGCTTCTAGGATCTAACTCAGACACCTCACTGACAGCTTCAAGGTCCAGCAGTCTGTGCAGCACAGCTCTTCTTGGTATTTATTTATGTGTTTATTTGAGATGGAGACTTGCACTGTCACCAGGCTGGAGTGCAATGGTGGGATCTCGGCTCACTGCAACCTCTGTCTCCCGGGTTCAAGCAATTTGCCCGCCTCAGCCTCCCAAGTAGCTGGGATTACAGGTTGTGCCACCACGCCTAAGTTTTTATATTTTTGTAGAGACAGGCTTTTACCATGTTGGCCAGGCTGGTCTTGAAGCCTTCCTCAGTCCTTCCAGGAAAAAACAGCTCTCTTCCTCTGCCCTCATTTCCTGCAGCCGTTCATTTAGAATTCTCTCATGACACATGATGTTTTTGAACCCATTAGAGTACTCCGTAGCCATCCTGACCTCAGGTGATCTGCCTGCCTCAGCCTCCCAAAGGGCCAGGATTATAGGTGTGAGTCACCACACCCAGCCTCGGTCTTCTTTTAAAATAAACTTTAATAAGGATTTTTATTCGAGGATGTGCTGTAATTGCAAGTTCTATCTATTTAAGTCATCGAATATGTTTACACTAATTAGGTAATTAGATGTAATTATACTAATTGTATAAATGTACAATAATTGACTAAGATACATTAAGTACTTTGAGAGAACAAAGCAAATCCACCCAGAATGCCTTCCCAAATATTAAGGATCCAGCTGAACCCCAAGAGAGGACAGAAGGGTCATCATGGGAGCCTTGGGCTGCAAGCCGGGCCAGGCCTCACCGTGCACATGCAGGGGCTCAGACGCTGCCACAGAATGGAATGGACTTTTCTTTTTTGAGACGGAGTTTCACTCTTGTTGCCCAGGCTGGAGTGCAATGGCGCGATCTCGGCTCACAGCAACCTCCATCTCCTGGATTCAAGCAGTTCTGCCTCAGCCTCCCAAGTACCTGGGATTACAGGCACACATCACCATGCCTGGCTAATTTTATATTTTTAGTAGAGACGGGGTTTCTCCATGTTGGTCAGGCTGGTCTCGAACTCCTGAACTCAGGTGATACATCCGCCTCGCCCTCCCAAAGTGCTGGGATTACAGGTGTGAGCCACCATGCCTAGCCAGAACCAACTTTCTTGAGGCAATTAGGCACAGGGCCATAGAGGAGGCTTTGTTCACACTGTAGCCTTACTTAGCAGCTCTTTGACTTCATTGGTTTTTGGACATGTTGAAGAACAATAATCAAATCATTCCTCTGCTGAAAGATATTCCATAGCTCCCCATTATCTAAGAATAAAGCTCCACTTTGGCAGTCTGCTGTCAGGCCCTCCAGGACGAGGTTCCGACGTCTGTCTTCACCCCCTACTGCAGTCCAAAAGCCCAGCTGACTGCTCTGGGTTTGTGGAGTCCTTTCCCACCCCCCCACCACTGCCCACGCAGTACCCTAAGGCTGGTGAGCTCCCCTCTGTCTCCTGTTCTCTGCTGGATCCTAGCAACTCCTCTACCCCTGCAGACCATCCTCCTTCCCTCCAAAGCCTTCCTCAGTCCTTCCAGGAGAAAACAGCTCTCTCCCTCTGCCCTCACCTCCTGTAGCCCTTCATTTAGAATTCTCTCACGACGCATGACATTTTTGAATCTGTTAGAGTACTTTGTAGCCATCTGTGTCTCTACCCATGGAAGTGAGTTTCCTGAGGGCAAGGATCATGGCTGCCTGCATCCTGATGTCCCCATTCCTTGGCACAGAGCCCGGCAGAGAGCAAACTCGAAGGCATGTTGAATAACTAAAGGAAAAAGTGAAGGGATGGACAACGGGTTTCCTTTAGTAATGACAGTACACTGATGGGAAGAATCGTTGGGAGCTGCAGGGACCCAGGGGGTCCAGGGTGGGGTACTGCTGCTGGGGACAGGGTGGTTAGAAACCACTGCTCGGGGGCAACATGTCCCAACTCAATCTTGTGAAATGAAGGGCACAGCAGGGAGGGAAAAGGAAACTGAATCTGAGCTTGGTGGGTCACATTTGTAATCCCAGAACTTTGGGAGGCCGAGGCAGGAGGATCGCTTGAGGCTTGAGGCCAGGAACTGGAGACCAGCCTGGGCAACATGGAGAGACCCTGAGATATGGCTTGGCTGTGTCCCCATCCAAATCTCATCTTGAATTCCTATGTGTTGTGGGAGGACCTGCTGGGAAGTAATTGAATCATGGGGCAGGTCCTTCCCATGCTGTTCTCATGAGAGTGAGTAAATCTCACAAGATCTGATGGATCTAAAAATGGGAGTCTCCCTGTGCAAGCTCTCTCTTTGCCTGCCACCATCCATGTAAGATCTGACTGGCTCCTCCTTGCATTCTGCCATGATTGTGAGGCTTCCCCAGCCATGTGGAACTGTGAGTTCTCCATTAAACCTCTTTCCTTTGTAAATTTCCCAGTCTTGGGTATGTCTTTACCAGCAGCATGAACATGGACTGCTACACCTGTCTCTACAAAACATTAAAAAATTAGCCAGGAGTGGTGATGTGCACCTGTGGTCCCAGCTACTTGGGAGGCTGAGGTGGGAGGATTGCTTCAGCCTGGGAGGTGGAGGTTGCAGTGAGCTATGATGGTGCCATTGCACTCCAGCAAGGGTCAAAGAGCAAGACTCTATCTCAAAAAGAAAAAAAAAGGAAGAAAGAAAAAAAAGAAATGGAAACTGTGTGGAAAAGGTTAAATGGAAAAGACCCAGAGAGGAGGGTGTGGGGCTGGTGTTGGCCTAGGGTGCCGAGGACCAGGCTCCAGCACACCACCAATTCAGCAAAGGACGGCCCTGAGTCAGCTACTGTCCCCATCAGTGCAGAGGCTGTGGGTCCACTACGTATTTGGATGGTTCAATATAAGCTTATTTATCTGGACTCCTTCAGAGGGTGTGTGGGGGAGGTGGAGTTACAGGCAATTTCTGGCAAGTTTCTTGGAACCTTCAGGAGACATCTGCACCTCTCATGCAAGCCGGGGGCACAGCTACTTCTACAGTGCCCAGGGTCCTGCTCTGGTCACCTTTAGGCACCCAGGACTGGCCATGGCAGAGAAGAGGTAGCGGCTGCTTCAGGGCTGGGAGCCCCTTCCCCTCCTGGACTCAGGATGGCAGGGCCCACAGCTGGGGCCCCTAGAATGGGGTGTAATGGCTAAAAGTCCTTGCCAGATGCTGTCCAGGGGGTTCAGCAGACATGAACTCATGGAAACCTCCCAGCAGCCCTGGGATTAAGGAGGCCCTGCCATTCACACCTTACAGATGAGCAAATAGACACGAATTGCCCATGGTCACACCGCTGGAAACAGGCAGGGCAGGACCCAGGAAGAATGGTTCTAGAATCTGTGCTAACCACCGCCCCACACTGCCGTTCAGCCAACATCTCCCTGAGATAGAGCAGCCAAGACCTGGGCTTGCTGGGCGAGGCCCCACACTGGGTGCCAACTGCACAGAGCAGCTCTGCCCATGGCTTGTCAGGACCATCCCATAGTGAAGCTATCCACACTATGCACAGCGGCCTCAGATGGCACCCACGAGCTGAGCAGGGCTTGGGCCCTCCGGAGAAGGCCATCCTACCTCGGGGTTCTCTTGGGTCGGGGGCCGGTCTTCCTTCTTCTTTTTGGTGGCCTGAGCTCCCTGAGATGGCTCCTCCGTGGGTGGCCGTGACTCTGCCGTGCTCTCGGCCTGCGCCTGCACTTGAGGCTGAATTATGATGACCTGGAAGATGCCGTGGAGGAGTGAAGGGGACAGTGATGGGGAGGGAGGGGTGAGAGGAAGAGAGGAGGGGCGGAGGGGGCTGAGAGGGAGGGTGAGGGGCATGGGGAGGAAGGGAAGAGTGAGGGGGCTGGGGAGGTAGCTGGCAGGGCACGGGCAGGGGTTGGGGAGTACAGAGCCTGGGCTGGGCTATCCTGGGAGGGCAGATCCCTGGGAACCGGGTGGTTTGCACCACTGCGTGTCCAGCACCTGCCCCTCCTGACACACCTTTTCCACCATGGGGAGGGTCTGCATGAGAACCCGGCCTGCTTTAAGAATCTGGAAGTCCTGGGTTCCGATCCTGCACCAACGTTTCCCAGCTGTGTGTCCTTAGGGAAGTCAGTGCTTCCGAGAGTCAGGTTGGTCATCAGTGAAACTGGCCATGCCTCTCCCCAGGGAGGCTGTGCACATTCAGGCAGCAAGGACTTCTCATCCCCAGCCCAGAGGCAGGTGAACTGAGGCCACGAGAGCTCAGACTTGCTCCTTGCCACCAGGCCAGGAGGCGGAGGGGCTGGGAAGCCCCCAGGTCAGTCTGGCCACATTTCTCCCTCCCCTCGCCACAGAGTCTGAGACACTCAAGCCTGGCTTGGGGGCACAGGTGGGAAGAATGTTCTGTTTTTCTACTTTCATGAGGCCCCTCACACAGTGGATGGGGGAGGGGACAGGGGTCTCCGAATGCCACCCTGCAGCACCACCCTCCCCGCCCTGCCACCAATTAGCCAGCCTTCCTGGGGGCTCAGATGCTCTGGTTTGATGAAAGGGTGTGATGCTGAAAATCTGCCTGAAATGTACCTATCCAGCCAGCCTCACCCGGGGCCATGATCCGCTCCATCTCTAGCTCTACCATTTTATTTCTTTGGACAGGAAACTGCGAAAGAACTGTTGGATTTCATGGCTCCGAGGAAGAGGAATTCTCTAGGATCCATCAGCCACAGTCTGGCTCAAACTAGGAATTACTTGAACTTGGGTGTTTTTCTGTTTTCCCCTAAGCACAGGTGGTGACTGCCTTACGATTTCGAGGCTTTTGGGCACAAAGAGAAAACATGTCCCATTTTTCTGCTGGCTTACGGGAAGCTCTGCCTTCCTCTTTCTATCACACTTTTAAAACCTCATAATCTCTGTATGGAAAAAAAAATGCCCCTCTTTACATTCATGGGAAGAAAAACATTTAAGATCTCCAATAGAAAAAAAGGCAGAGAATATTGTCCAGTCCCACATGAGAAGACTGAATTCTTAAGAAGTGTAAGAAAAACATTCAAGCTTAACAGTGACCAAAGGAATTCAACTTTTAACAATGAGGCATCTGTGTGTGCCTAGTAAATGAGCAAAAAAGTGTTTAAATGGCCAACATGAAATGCTGGTACAGTTGCAGTGAAGGAGACACACTCCTTCCAACATCTGCTAAGCACCTAGTGTGAATCAGGCGCCTTCCTGGGATACGCCTGCTGCCCTGCCATGGCCCATGACAACTCCTCAGACTGTGAACTCTTTGAGAGTGGGTGGGAGGGCCTGCAAGCACAGGACTCCCGGGAAGGCACTGGGTGCCACAGCGCCAGGTCACATGAGGGTCAGCTGTCAACATTCAGGCTGCGGAAGCAGAAGGCACACCCCAGCCATAAGCAAGAGACGGGTGGCCTGGCAGACCCCAAATGAGGCACAGAGAGAAAAAGGCCACAGACAGGAAGTGGCAGGGATGAGGCAGCCCCAAAGACCTCAGACAGCATAAATAACCACCAGGAGCTCGGCGGGGAGCAGCAGGAGGACCTTAGTTTTAGTTTTAAATCTTGGCAAAGAAATTATGGGAGATTATGCACTTGGGCAGTGAGGTAAAAACAGCCTTGGCCAGGTGCAGTGGCTCACACCTGTAATCCCAGCACTTTGGGAGGCCGAGGCGGGAGGATCATGAGGTCAGGAGCTTGAGACCAGCCTGACCAACATGGTGAAACCCCGTCTTTATTAAAAATACAAAAATTAGCTGGGCATGGTGGCACTCGCCTGGAATCCCAGCTACTCGGGAGGCTGAGGCTGGAGAATCACTGGAACCCGGGAGGCGGAGGTTGCAGTGAGCTGAGATCACACCACTGCACTCCAGCCTCGGCAACAGAGCGAGACTCCATCTCAAAAAAAAAACCAAAAAAACAAAGCCCTTGACCATCCGACTCCACCAGCAGAGACAGAGAATCAATATCGCTTCTAGTCACTCATTCAGCCACACATGTCATTAATTGGTTGATCATTTGAATGAATTCGTTCATTGACCAATCACTCCTTTTCCACTGGTATTAGTTCCTTCAGCCACACTATCTTTGGATCACATGTTCATTCATTCGTTCACCGACTCACTCCCTTAATCATGTGTTCACACTCCATTCATCCCCATTCTTTCATTCTCTCCTCTGTTTCTGCCCCATTCATTCATTTGGCCACGTAATCATTCCGCCTCCCAGTCATTCACTCTAGGCGTGTTCATTTGACCCTTCCTGTATGACTGCCCTCAGCCTCCTGTATGTGGCCACACGCCCTTTCTGGAGCCTGCTGTGGGCACTCACCTTGTTGTCAGCACTGATGAGGAGGGGCTGGACTTTGATGCTGTCACTGACCACAGACACGGCGGTGCTGGGGGCCACGGCGGTGGCATTGCTGGGGGAGGTGGAGATGATGGCGTAGGCCACCCCGGCACTGGTCAGCGGAGAGGCAAGGGCGGAGGGCTCGGCGAGGGCCTGGGGCTGGCTGCCGGGCGCTGGCACATGGCTGACAGTGTTATTGGCAGTGGGGAGGGCTGGGCTGGGGTTCTTGATGCTGACCACGGTGGCCTTCTGGAATGTTGGGGGCTGCTTGGGTGGCCGGTCCCGGCCCGGGGCAACGGGGAGGCTGTCTGGAATCAGAGTCTTTGGCCTAACCTGGGAAGAAGGGATAGGTGTGTGGTCAGACAGGCGGACACACAGAAGCGAAAGGGAGGGGCCGCCCTGGCTCAGAGACTTCCTATATTCAAGGAGTGGGCGCAGCATTGGAAGAAGCACAGCGGGTGAGACCTTGACCCCAAAGCCTCCCTCCTCCTGGGCTTGCACCAACTGTCCACAGGGCTCAGGAAGGGCTGCTCTGGACGCCTGGCCCTCCCAGCTGCACTTAGAGAAGACAGTGAAGAGTAGCAGGGAGGATGGACACAAGGGGACAGTCTGTGCAGTAGGACGCCCTGCAGATTAAGTCCTGAGCAGCAAAGCCCCCTTTGGCCTTGGAAGTCTGGAAAGTGCTGCCCCTTGGCCAGGACTGGGAGGGGCTGCGAGGGCTCCTGGGCCCTGCCCAGTTCTGCTTCTCCACCTGGGTGGGGGCTGCTGCTGTGCTCCCATGAAAACCAGAGCTGTGCACGCGTGTCTGCTGTGGCACTCTCCAACAGCGACGGCGTGCAGAGGGCAGCCACAGGCAGCCAGGTTCAGGCCAGGGCTCTGGACAGACTGTCTGGGGCCAATCCTGGCTCCTCTGGGGTCCTGGTGACACATCTGAACTGGGCCAGATCCCTCATGTGCATGGGGCGATGAGACTTACTGGGAGTTGGAAGAAAGAAAACGCACAGGAAGTACTGGGTATACTTGACTGAGTGCCCCCCACCCCGCACCCAGCAGTGTTCCTGACAATGGGTAGAATTCCCACCATCAGAGCTACCACCACTGACCCCATGCACGGAACCAGAAGCACCACATGCCCCAGATGAGGACACGCCAACCCTGGGAGGTCCATGCCAATATCACATCCCTAGAGACAAGGGGACGAGGGTTGAGAGATGTTCAGTTTATGAATGGTGATGAATGCTGAGTGTGTGACAGAATATATTGTTTGCTAGGAAGAACGACGGCAAGGAAAACCTAGCTGCCCCACCCCCCCAAGTGAAAAACTACTTGGGGCATTCCAAAGTGGCAGGACAATGTGTACATATCACACACCAATTAAAACAATTCTTTAAGATAGCTGCCCCTGCCCCTGTGGTGCCCCCTGGCTCCCTCGTGGAGAATACCTTTTAGCACATTGTAATAAGTGGTAAGCAGGCAACAGCTGCCTACTTTGTATATTTTTGTGTTATGAGAAAATACAGAACACCTGTTTGTTAATAATAGTCACCTGTTCAGAGAGACTAACTACGTGGATGAGCATCTGCTCGAGGCCTTCAGCCCAGAAAGCTGTCAGCCCAAGGCGCTCTGTTCTGCAGGCTGCTGGCCCCCTGGATAGACCCACTTTGCTGTTCTATCTGGGGGTCTGCCTCTCATTTCCTTCAGTGCCGCCTGGGTGGGGGTCTCTCTGGCTGAGCTGGTACTCGGTAGAGGAGGAGAAGGGCCACAACCTGCCTTCTCATCTGAGCCCTGCTGTGCCCACACTGCAGGGTGGGCATCCTGTCCTATTCTACAGATGAGCAAACGGAGGTGTGCAGTGGAGACTCGCCGGGAATATGATGCTACAGTCATTATCATCAGGGCAGAGGGGCTTGAGCCAGGACTGGTACAAGCCTGTCTGGCATCAGTGATGGCACAGAGGCTGTGCTGCCCCACCCATCTCCTCCCACCCTGTGTCCAGTGGCGCATGTGGAAGGAGTGGTCCAGGGTGGCTGTTACAGGGCCCTGTGGTCTTGGGGAGGTCACCAGGGCACAGCGGACTCTTCAGTCCGGTGGCATCACGTCTGTGAGCTCCCTGCCAGTGCCTGATGCAGAAATGGCCCTTGAGTCTAGTGATCTCTGTGTCCCCTGCCTGCTGAATCCTCAGCAGAATGAGCCTGGCCTCCCACATCAGGGCCCTGGCCACACCACGGGCAGGCGATATGACTGGCCTGGGTTCCTGCCACTCTGCCCTCGGCACCTGTGGTTAGGGCCTTTGGCCCCCGATGCCAGGCTTATAGCCCAACACAAACTCCACCGTCAAAGGTGGAAAACTTCAGAAAGAATCCTTCTCGGTCCTGCCAGCCCTCAGCTGCAGACACTCACCCATTGGAAAACTGCTGCTCTCTGCCTCTGAAGAGGAACAGTATGGGGGCTGATGGACGCCCCAGTGGTGGTCAGCGAGGACCCCAGCTGTGGCAGTGGCCATTCTGTGTTCTGGTGGCACCTTCCTGGTCATCTGGGGTTTGCCCACATGTTCCGGTCGACCCTGGCCACCCACCCTATGTAAGCAGACTCTGGGCATCAGCTAGCCGCATGAATCAGATGCCAGACACAGAAACTAAGCTCAGCTGGGAGCTGAAGATCTGGCCTGAGCCACCCCAGGGAGAACACCTTTGGGGGACCCTGGAGCTTATAGCCTTTCAACCTGTGTCCCCCGGCCTGTGTGCAGCCCCAGGCCAGATAGCCCTGGGGGCCCCCCTGTCCTTGCCCTCTCTCCTTTCTCCGGATCTGTGGTCACCCCACCAGGCTGGCTCCATCACAGGCTGCCTACTCTGATCCCCGAGAGCCTCCTGGGACGGCAGCAGCCGGCAGGTGGACCCAGCATGCACCGGACACCTTCTGGCCCAAGCTGACCATCCTGGAGGCCAGCAGGCCAATGGCAGGTGCAGATGTTTGTGGGGTGGGGACAGCAGGGATAAAACATGGAGACAGAGGTCCAGGAGGCAGAAGGGAGAGAGGAGGAAGGGTGGGTGTGGGGCGGAGCGAAATAGCACTGGCCCTGATTGGCAGCCTGTCCCTGGAGCCTCCCTTGCTCTGAAGCCTCATATAGCTCCCTGCTGCCCACAGGTCACCGACAGGGGAAGCCTGACTCTAAGGTCCCCTGGGGCCCCCGGAGACCTCTGCATCTCCATGCCTCCCTCAGTGCTTGGACTCAGGTCTCTCTCTACCACCTCTGCCTCTATTTCTCACCTTGTGCCCTCCTCCTGGGGGGCTCTCCCTCTGAGGCCTAACTCCACCTCAGCCTGCAATGTCCTCTCACCCTGAGGCCTAACTCAAGCACTGCCTCCTCCAGGAAGCCTTTCTTGATGCCCAGGTGTGCAGCAAGCCTCCTAAGGGCTCCCGCCACTCCTGTGTCTCCTTCTGGCATGGCCCAATCACCCTGGACCCATAGTATCTGTTTTTCCTTGTCTGTCCTCCCTGTAGAGCAAGCCTAGCCAACCCACAGGCCACATGCAGCCGAGGACAGCTTTGAATGTGGTCCAACACAAATTCAAACTTTCTTAGAACATTATGAGATTATTTTTGCAATTGTTTTCCCTTTATCTCATCAGCTACTGTTACTATTGGTATTTTTTATATGTGGCCCAAGACAATTCTTCCACTGTGGCCCAGGGAAACAAAAAGATTGGACACCCCTGCTCTAGACTCTGATTCAGCTCAAGTGGGCACCTGGGGAAAGTTGCCACGTGGATGAGACGCTCAGGGCAGCCACCTCTCGCCATCCTCAAGCTGGGGGAATCTGTCCAGCCCTGAAGCCCCAGGACAGGCAGGGGCCGTTTGGCCTTTACCACTGGCCCAGTATGCTGTATGCAGCAGGTACTCAACAAAGCTAAGCTCGTGGTACTAAGGGAACTGGTTAATAATTACTCGGCATTTGCTCTGTACCAGGCATGGTTACAATTGCTTTGCCCCCTGACAACTCTCATGGCCACCGATGGAGGAAGCCAGCACCTGTGCCAGTTCCTCTGCAGGTGAGAAGCCTCACCCCAGGAAGGGTGAGAGGTCAGGTGACTGGGGGAAAGAGTAGAGTTCAATCGGCGGTGGGGGGGGAACCCTGGACTAGAAGCCAGGGCACCTGGCCTGGAGTCTGTGCTGCCCCTGAAATGAATCCCCTCGTCCATAACCCATTGTCAAAAATATATGTTATGTAGTCACTCAGTCTGGAAAGAAATTGTTCAAGAAATAATGCATAGGATGCATCTTGATATTTCCATTCTATTTCAGTCTGGCCTAATTTATTCCATTTTTAAAAATTCTGGTCATGACCCACTAAATTGATTTCCCAATTCCTTGCTGAAAAAAAAACGTATCTGGTCCAAATGCTTCCATTGAAGAATGGGTGCAGGAGGTAAGAGGGGAAGGTGCGGCTGAGAGGGCATGGGTTCCACCTGTCCCAGTGCCCACCAGAAACCTCAGTGCTGATGGGTTAGGAACAGAGACTTTGGGGACAGACAGACGGTTGCCCCAGGGCCCACACGAGGGCTGCTTACCTGAGGTAGCACTGCCGCTCCTTGCCCGGCCAATCTCTGCAAGGAGCTGACCTGAGGACCCGTGACAGGCACTGCAGTGATCGTTCCCAAAGCCTGAAAGAGAGAGGAGGGCAGCGTTGGGACCGGACGAACGAGCAGCCCAGACCGGACACGTCGCCCCCAGCCTTGCCAAGCAGGGGGCAGCTGCCTTGGTGACAGCAACTTCTACTCTTCCCTTTCTTATGATTTTTTAAAAATCACAATTGTCATCGATATTCCTTCAAGAAAGTTTGGAGACTAGAGAAAGGAAAAGAGTAGCACTTCCCAGAAGCCAATTACCCTTTGTTACACATAGGCTTCCTTTTCTAAGTGAATTTTTTATACAGCTATATATAGAATTTTGTAACCTAATTTTCTACTTTCACTTAAGGACAAGGTGTGATGTCGCTCCAATCTTCATAAATCACTCCTTTAATGGCTATGGGGTCTTCCATTCAGCAGACATAATGGTATTTCCTCAGCCAATCCCCTCCTCTTGGAAATTTGGATTCTAGCTCCATCTTTCTCCAGTTAGTAAACAATGCTGCGGTGAACATCTTTGTGGATAAATCCATTTCCACATCACAGAGTACTTCTTGGGAGTCTGAAAACGGGTTCATGGGTCAAAAGGCAGGAATATGTCTTAGACCCCTGGCACACATCTGTGCTGAGTACCTCGGGAGGGGGAATGACCTGGGTATGCCCCGACAAGCCCCTCAAATCCCAGCCCCCCAAAATGGGGGTCTCTCCAACACATGATGGGATGGCAGCACCAGTAGCAGGGTGCACATTTAGTGTAGGGAGAAGGGAGATGACACCCTCCCAGGAATTCCAGGCCCACACGTGTATAGGAGATGGGTTTTGGGGTGCCTTGTCTAAAGTTTCCTTTTGTGGGAACTATCACTACCCGTAGCCCCTGATGGAGCAGTTATTATAATTTTTTTTTTTTTTGACATGGAGTCTTGCTTTCTCACCCAGGTTGGAATGTAGTGGTACAATCTTGGCTTATTGCAACCTCTGCCTCCTGGGTTCAATTGAGTCTCCTGCCTCAGCCTCCCAAATAGCTGAGATTACAGGCACACGCCACCATGCCTGGTTAATTTTTGTATTTTTAGTAGAGACAGGGTTTCATTATGTCGGGCAGGCTGGTCTCGAACTCCTGACCTCAGGCGATCCGCCCGCCTCAATCTCCCAATGTGCTGGGACCCTATAGATGTGGGCCACCATGCCCAGCCCTGATGGAACAGTTCTATGTGGCCATGTTTACACCCCACGAGCCTGGTGCCTGACGGGGAGAGAGGGACCCCTCACTCAGATCCAGCCAAACCATCAGTGGCCACAGACCAGTGAGGTTCTCTCTTGAACTCAGATGCAGAAATTCATAACAGAATGTCAACAAATCCATTCTAACAAAAATGAAAAGGGTAAGACATAATGAACAAGTTGTATTTACCCCAGGAATACAAGGCTGATTTGCCATTTGAAAGTCAGTCTGTGTAATCTGCTAAATCACACATGTAAGAAGAAAAACCATATGCCAGCCTCAATTGATTTTTCAAAAAGCTGTTAGGACTAATAAATGAATTTAGCAAGGTTGCAGGATAGAACAATATATAAAAATCAATTGTGTTTCTACACACTAGTCACCAACATTTACAAATTCAAAAAATTTTAAATGCCATTTGCAATAGCATCAAGACATGAAAATGAGAAACAGGGATGCACCTGACATAGCTATATAACACCTGTACACTAGAAACTTCAGAACACTGCTGAGAGAAATGTTTAAAGACTTAAGAAAAAGATAAACCCATAAATATGAATCAGAAGCCTCAATACTGTTAAGATTTCAATTCTTCCCTAATTGATCTACAGATTCAACACAACCTCAAATCAAAATCTCAGCCAGCTTTTTTTTTTTTAAATAGAAATTGACAAGATGATTTTAGAATGCAGATGAAATTATAAGGGACTTAGAAGAGCCAAAACAACTATGAAACAAACAAAGGGAAAGACTTAATGTTATCTGACTCCAAGACCTGTTGTAAAGCTCCAGTAATCAAAACAGTGTGGCATTGGTATTAAGATGCAAACAGATCAATGGGACAGAATAGAGTCCATAGTAGACTTACACATATATGGCCCACTGATTTTCAGCAAAGCCCAAAAAGGTAATTAATTTAGTATAAAAAAAGATAATATTTCAAAACGGCATTAGAACAAGGAGAGACTCATACACTACAATCAAACAGAAAAGAACTTTGGGCCATACTATGTACCATATTAAAACAAAAAAAGAACAAATGGATCAGAGATCTAAATGTAGGAACCAAAACCATAAAACTGCTTGAACAACATGTAAGAGAAATCTTTGGGATGTTAGGTTAGGAAAAGAATCTTAGATACAATACCAAAAACATAATCGATATAAGAGCAAAATAATAATGTAATTTCAACAAAATAAGAAACTCCCAAAGTTGGAAAGATAACGTTAGCAAAATGCAAAAAGTGGCCACATGCTGGAAAAACACATACAAATCACCTATCTGATCAAAGCCTTGTATCCATAATATATGAAAGAACCCTCAAAACTCAATCATCTGAAAACAACTCAATTAAAAATGAACAAAATATTTGAACAGATACTCCACTAAAGAAGATATTCTGGGTCAAGCACAGTGTCTCATGCTTGTAATCCCAGCACTTTGGGAGGCTAAGGCAGGCCGACTGCTTGAGGCCAGGAGTTCAAGGCCAGCCTGTGCAATACAGTCTCTAAAAAAAAAAATTAAAAATGAGTTGAGCATGGTAGCATGTGCCTGTAGTCCCAGCTACTTGGGAGGCTGAGGCAGGAAGGTCACTTGAGGCCAAGAGGTTGAGGCTGAAGTGAGCCATGACTGCACCACTGCACACCAACCCGGACGACAGAGTGAGATCCAAGAATAAGAAGAAAGATGGAGAAGAAAAAAGAAGGAAGAAAAGGAGGAAGAGGAAGAGGAAGAGGCAGGGAGGGAAGGAGGGAGAGAGGAGGGGGAAGAAGAAAGGAGGGAAGAAAGGAGGAAAGGAGGAGAGGAAGGAGGGAGAAGAACAACAACAACAACAACAAAACAACTACTGATGGCAATTAAGCAAATAAAAATACTACACATAATTAGTTATTAGGGAAATGCAAATTAAAACCACAATAAGATACTGCTCCAAGCCTATTCCGATGGCTAAAAGTAAAAAGACTGACCAAATCAAGTGCTGGTGAGGAGGAAGAGCAAATGGAACTCTCAATCACTGCTGCTGGGAACGTAAGACGATACAATCGCTTTGAAAGACAGTTTGGCAGTGAAAAAGTTAAACATACGAATGGCGATGAACAGAATGTATGTGTCCCCTCCCAGATCCAAATGTGTAAATCCTAACCCTCAATGTGATGGTATTTGGAGGAGACGGGGCCTCTGGGAGGTGATCCGGCCATGAGGGTGGAGCCCTCGGTTGGTGCTCTTATAAGAAAACACATGAGGGAGCTTGTGTCTTCTCTCTCTCTCATCCTCTTTCTCTCTCTGCCGTGGGCAAATACAGCAAGAAGGTGGCCAGGAATAGAGCCCTCATCAGGAATTGAGTCTGCTGGCACCTTGATCTTGGACTTCCCAGCCTCTAGAACCATAAGAAATTGATTTCTGTTGCTTAAGCCAACACCAGTCCATGGTATTTTTGTTATAGCAGCCTGGGCAGACTGAGACATTTACAATATGAGGCAGCCATTCTATTCCTAAGCATTTACCAAGATAAGGGAGGGCACCCGTTCATACAGAGACTTGTGTGTGAATGTGCACGGCAGCTCTAGGCATCACAGCCCAAACTGGAAGCAACCCAGATGCTCACCAACAAGTCCATGGATGAACAGGCTGTGGTATCTTCACACAACAGAGTATTACTCAGCAATAAAAAAGAACAAACTACTGACACACACAATATGGATGAATCACAAAATAACACTGCCAAAAAAGCCCAGACTCTGAGGAAAAAAATCCATACTGTATGATGCTAGTTATATGAAATTCTGAAAAATGCAAGCAACATGATAGAAAATAGATCCCAGGTTTTGTGGAGATGGTGTAGGGATGAAAGGGATTACAGAAGGATACCAGGATATTTTCAGGGAGAAAGATGTGTTCACGATCTTGACTGTGGCAAGGGTTCACATTTGTCAAACTTATATTGTACATTCTAAGTATGTGCTGCTTATTGTCCATCAGTTATACCTCCACAAAGCTGTTAAAAATTCCCTTTCCACTTCTCGCCTTATCTCACATCTCTCCACCCCTAGAATGAGTATGATCCATCCCCAAATGACACGGCAGAGGGTCTCAGGTCCCACGCACAGAGCTGCTTCTCTGATTCTATTCGGACAGTTCCTGCCTCCTGTTTGCCACCTGCCTCATGGAGTCAAGACTCTGAGAGGCTCATGTCCTCCGAGCCAGCTCCCTGCCTCTCTGCGTGGAACCAAATGACCCACATTTCCCTGGACATTCACTCTGGACATTGGTTGAAACGAAGCTTTCTATGCAATTGGGAGCACATGACAAACAGCCTCGGCCACTTGACGACGCAGCTCTCAATCCACAACACTGCCTGTTGCTTTTGGCCGGCACAGCCGCCCGCCTCTCCAAATGCATGTCTCAAAGTCAGGGGGTTATGGGGACTGTCCTCCCTGTTACCTCGAATGCCACCACAGTGTCCCCCCAGCTTCCACAAAGCAAGGTGTGTGGAAGGCTCTGATCTCCCTGCCCCGGTCTGCCAGCCAGTGCCACTTATGCAGCTGGTCAACAGTCGGGGGCCCAGGCCAGCCCAGACCATGGGTGAGGGAGGCCATCAGGGGCAGCCATTTGATGAGCCAGCTTCCAGGTGATTCCACCTACCTGGGGGCCACAGGCCCAGAGGAAGCAGGTCCTGTGGCAGGAGGGCCCACGTGGCATGTCCCTAAGGTGGGTTCCTGGGGAAGCAGGCTCTGTGGTGGGAGGGCTCACATGACACATCCCTGCAGTGGATTCCTGGGGAAGGGCATTCGGTGGTGGGAAGGACCATGTGGCTTCTCTCTGTAGTGGGTTCCTGGGGAAGTGGGTTCTTCCTGGGGAAGGCCCACGTGGCTTGTCCCTGCAGTGGATTCCCAGGGAAGTGGGTTCTGTGACAGGAAGGCCCCTGAGGCAGGTCTCCACGATGAATTCCTGGGGAAGTGCATTCTGTGGAATGAAGGCCCACACGGCACGTGGGTTCTGGGGGAAGCAGGTTCTATGGGGGGAAGGCCCATACAGCACGTCCCTGAGGTGGATTCCTGAGGCAGGTTCCCCATTAGTGGGTGCACGAGAGCCAGGTCACGGGGCTCCTGGGAGGAGACATTTCCACATGGATGGGGCTGACCAGCAGATCCGATGGGGCTGCTTTGCTGGGGCTTCCGTCCTCACGCAGATGCCCCGGACGAAGCCTCCAAGCGTGGTCCAGCCGTAAGGAGGTGTGGGGTTACCCTCCAGGCAAGGCGGGTGTGGGCTGTCACGTTTTCCAAGCCCACGTGTCTCTGGGAATCCTCTGGGGTTGCTGTGTCAAGTTGTTCCTGCAGGTGGCTCTGCGTGGGCCAAGGACAGCTGTGTGTGTTTTCTGTGTTGTACTGTGGACCAGGGGTGGCTATGTGTCCGTGTCTGGGTGTTGTCGTGTGGGCTGGGGAGGACCATGTCTGTGTCCGAGTGTTGCCATGTGGGCCGGAGGTGTCCGTGTATCTGTGTCCAGGTGTGGCTGTGTGGGCTGGGGGTGGCTGTGTCTGTGTTCAGGTGTTGCCGTGTGGGCCGGGTGTGGCCGTGTCCAGGTGTTGCCGTGCGTGGCAGTGGTGGCTGTGTGTCCCTGTCCAGGTGTTGCCATGTGGGCCGGGTGTGGCCGTGTCCAGGTGTTGCCATGTGTGGCAGTGGTGGTTGTGTGCCCATGTCCGGGTGTTGCTCACCAGCGGCTGTTGCTTTCTCCAACACCCCCTTGGGTATGTACGGCTGTGCTTCCACACGAGTTCTTCTCTGGAGCATCTTTGGCTCTATGTCCATGTTTCTGAGCCTTCATATCTGGTCAAGCCTCGACCATCCCTCCTGACTTGGGACCTTGGCAACTCCTGTCCCCCTACTTTAGGAATTCACATCTGGGAGCAGGGAAAGGAGGAGAACCAAAGAGAAGGGATGGGCAGAGGCAGCGGAGAGGAAGAGCCCCGAGAGGGCAGTGGGGAGAAGACGACAGGAAGAGTTCTGTTTCCACGTGATCCGCCCTAGGCAGTTACCAAGAACGGGACACAATCCACCCTGGAGAAATGTCCACACCCGCAGGAGGCTAGCAGAACAAACAGCGCCTGGCCGTGTGCTTCCCCCAAAACTCCAATCCAACCTAAGGGCAGCGTGTGTGCCCCTACCTGGGACTAGGGGTGCCCTGAAGCTCTTCAGGGAGCACCAAGTATGGGGTGCCCTCAAACACCCAGCACCCCGAGCTCGGTCAGCAGAAAGAGTGGGCTCTGCACTCACGGCCCCACAGCCCCCAGCGCCGAAGGAGAGACGATTCTGAGTCAAAGCTCAAAGTCCCCATAATCTGGGGAAGAGCTTGCTGCAAAAAGGGCTGCCAAGCCGGGGCCCCCTTCACCCCCCGGGACACTGGTTCCTTCCCCAACACTGCTGCTCCCCTCCCACCAACCGTCAGTTCTCCACCGACGCTAAGCTGGCTTTGGGCGCTCCAATCTCTATTTGCTGCCTTCACTCCAAGCCCACCCGAGTGCGTTCTTCCACTTCCCAACAAACCTTTAATTAGCAGCTGAAAGACATTTTATCTGGCAAGGGCTGACCTTTCTGCTCCACGTTGGAATTTATCGACACCCGTAGAAACAATCATCTCAGAGGCGATTTCACCAGCACCGGGTAGTTTACAGCTACACTTCCTTCAAGATCAATGAGCTTGTGACTACGTTTACAGCTCCAAGCATTTTAACAGGGGGGAAAAAAGGCCATAAAAGTCAAAGATAACTTCAAATTTTTCCTGCCTCGGCTGAGTGGGGGGCAGCTGCGAAAACCTCCGGGAAGCTCAGACACAGGGAGAGAGTAGGGAGGAGACAGGTGTCGGTGCACACGGTACCACCTTCCAGGGCAGAAGCCACATGTGGCTCTGGAAAAATGCGTCTTTAATAAATGCTTCTGAGCGCTCTGGGCACTTGGCTCTGGAGCTGTGCCAGGGCAGAGGGGCTCCACTGCTGCCTCTGTCGGCTGTGTGGGACCCCCAGCTCTTCCCGCACCCACTTCAGTGCGCACAGCCAGGACCACCCCGCACAGCAGCACAGTCTCACGACTGCGGTCCTCCATCTGCCAGGCCACAGTCTAACTTCCTGACTGTCCCATTGCCTAGAAGCAGGACCCAGTCCAGGACAAGCCCTGTCACGGCGGGTCTCTTCTGCCTCTTTCCATTGAGAACAGCCCCACAGCGCCCCTTCTACTCATGAAAGAAACTTTCTTTTTGAGACAGAGTCTCACTCTATTGCCCAGGCTGGAGTGCAATGGCATGATCTCAGCTCACTGCAACCTGTCTCCCGGGTCCAGGTGATTCTCCTGCCTCAGCCTTCCAAGTAGCTGGAATTACAGGCATGCATCACCACGCCCTGCTAGTTTTTGTATTTTCAGTAAAGATGGGGTTTCACCATGTTGGCTGGGTTGGTCTCAAACTCCTAACCTCAAGTGATCCACCCACCTTGGCCTCCCAAAGTGCTGGGATTACAGGCGTGAGCCAACACACATGGCCGAAAGGAAGTTTTTAAAGAAAGCAGGACAATATTCGACAGAAGGCTCTGGGTTTCTGCGGCTGCTTCCTTGCAGTGTGCCGTGTTTCCCATGGAGACCCTCGCTGAACAAGAGTACACAAGGCTCTCCAGAGTGTTCACCAACGCCGAGGCCCTGGGGCTGCAGACCACCCCCCCAACCCTGCATCCCCCACCGCTGAGGCCCCAGTGTGAGGGCTGAGGACCCCGCAAGCCTCCAGACACTCCAGCAGGCCCAGGCTTCACCAGGCTGGGAAGGTGAGTCGGTAGGCAGCCCCAGGCCTCCCAGAAGTCCCCACGGAAGGCGGCCTCGCTCTCCTCCTCTCCACATGGCCCAGCCACCATGCACACAGCCACAGAGCACAGAGATTTAATTGCTTCTCAAGTTGCAATTTTCCTTGCATCTTTCTAGAACTGCTGTGATGTGTGGCAAAGATAACAAGTCAGTTCCAACATCAATAACCGCTAATAAATATTAATATAACATAAGCACCACTTTTACTGTCATGTGAAACCAGTTCATTATTCACAGATGAAATCCAACTGCCGCCTTTATCACCGTCAGGAATGATCGAGCTGGTTCCACGGGCCACTGCTGCTGGAGGAGTGCGTCATTAGGCCTGACCTTAATGTCCCCATTTGGTGTCCTCCATTCTCATTGAGACATCCCACCTTCAGGAACCCCAAAGCTCATCCAGGAGGAAACAGCAAGGGCCACGGGGAGTGCTTGTAAAAATCCAGGAAAATGCCCACTTGCTCCCGTCTCAGCTGGCTGCCCCGTACCTCCTCCAGGCCACGTGCGTTCACAACCACATCCGGCACACCTACAGGGAAGGCCACTGTAGGGAGGCCGAACTGCCTGCGTTTGAATTTCACTCCTGGACTGGCCCTGGTCATGCCAGACGCACTGCTCCCTGAATCTCCAAAGCAAGGGAGCAAGAACCACTGTCCCTGTTACAAGGGCCAGAGTGGGGGTCCCTGTGCTCGGAGGCGCTGGGCCTCAGGCACTCTAGCAGCAGCCGGCGGCACTGGCACTTGAGTGGTTCAATGGCGCCGCTGCCTGTCAGTCCTGGGCTCCTCTGTTGGCCAACGTGCTCCCACAGGAGTGCAGCATGGGGTGGCACGCCTGAGGGACCCACGGAGATGCCAGGGTCCGCTAGCTGGAGGGAGGGGAGGCGATCGCCGGATGAGGCGAGGCAGCGACCCGGGCCTGCAGTTCCACCCGGGCAACTCTACTGAGCCCAGGACGGCCCCTGCAGTACCTACAACCAGGAAAGCCAGGAACCGCCCACTGTCACTAGGAGGGAAAGGATGAACCAGAACGTTCTCGTACAACTTCCCAGCAGCCAGAGGGAAGCAACCAGACTTGCCTGGGTCACCAAGAGTGTGGAAGACATCCCTCGGGGCGAGCAGCGTGACCCCACGCCTGTCATCCCAGCACTTTGGGAGGCCGAGGCGGGTGGATCACCTGAGGTTGGGAGTTCAAGACCAGCCTGACCAACATGGAGAAACCCCATCTCTACTAAAAATACAAAATTAGCCAGATGTGGTGGTGCATGCCTGTAATCCCAGCTACTCGGGAGGCTGAGGCAGGAGAATCGCTTGAACCCGGGAGGCGGAGGTTGTGGTGAGCCGAGATCGCACCACTGCACTCCAGCCTGGGCAACAAGAGTGAAACTCCATCTCAAAAAAAATAAATAAATAAAGCAAACTGCCCAACCTCCCCATTCACCCATTGGGGTGGAGAACATGTGGAGGCTTATTACAGGGCCCTCTGCATGTTTTATAATAAATAAATATGCATAAAGGAGGCAGAGGGAGCTCTGTCTAGAGCTGGAAGCTGGAAGGCTCCCTGGAGGAGGGAGTGTCTGAGTGGGACCTCGAAAACTGGACCGGAATGTTACCAGTGGGCAGTCAAGAAAGTGCACAGGAGTCAGGAGGCGGGATAGGACGGTGGTGGGAGGGGCAGAGGCGCCAAGGGGCTCAGAGCAGCGGGGGCTACAGCTTCCAAAGGTGGGCAATGAAGGATGAGAGGTGGGTTGGACAGAGGCCCTGTCACCAGGGGCCTTGAACGCCATGCCCAGGAGCCGAGTGTGAGTCAGGCAGAGCGCTCTGGGGCAGGCACCGGAAGGGCTCTCAAGCCTTCCGTCATGATGTGTTCCTGGCCAGTCTCCTGAAAGGGCAGGGTGCAAGGACAGCACCGCCCAACCGCGAGGTGCAGAGGCCTGTTTGGACCTCGGCATCGTCTCCTGCCAGGACCAGCCGTCCAGGGCCTGCAGCCCTTCCCCACCCTGCATCCTGCTCTCTCCCAGGGTGCTGGGGACAGCCCCCCATACCCAGCAGCTCCAGAGAGGTGAGCGATGCCCAGGGGACTCTTAGGAGACCTCAATGCTGGGCTTTAAAACAGGAACCCTCTTCCAAAGCCAGCTTCAACAAGCCCACAAAGAGTCATTTTCTCTTCTTTTCAGAGACCAGGTCTTGTTCCGCCACCCCAGCTGGAGTGCAGTGGCACAATCGTAGCTCACTGCAGCCTTGAACTCCTGGGCTCATGTGAGTCACCTGCCTCGGCCTCCCAAGGTGCTAGAATTACAGACATGAGCCACCATGACCAACCAAAGAGTCATTTTCTAAAGTTCTGACTCCAGAATGCTGCCGATGTCTCGCTGTAAGGCAATATTGTTTACTGACAGCACCGCGGGAACAATGACATGTGGCCACTGGGAACTGGCTACCAGGCGCAGGTGGCTCCTGCCCGGCTCGGTCTCGGTGACCCTGACTAAAGCCACGCCAGCTGAGGCAGACTGCCCAGGGCCACTTAACCAATCACAGAGGCCTTTACGGGGAGCTGCTCTTAATCAAAAAGTGCCAGGAAACACAAGTGACGACTGCATGCTGACATTTAAAACACCCGTTCAGCGGCCCTCAGCGGTGCAGAGAGGTTTGATTACGCTGAAAGGACGTAATTTTATGCTATTTAGCAGGAAACACACACTCTGAATGGCATCAGGAGCTAAGGATGGGGGGTTGTGATCTTGTGGGGGATGTGCAAAAAAAATGGCTACGAGGTCCCCAGCAACCATAGGTGCATGTGTAGAGGTGTATTCTGGAAAGTTCTACACAGAAGTGGGAGCCTCTGAGGCCACGCCAGTTCTGCCATGGAGGGTGTCCATGAGACCAGCTAAAATGGCCATGTCTGCATCTACTCAACAGGAAAGAGCCCTGGACTCTAGGCGCCCAGGAGCACGCTAGGAGCCTCGTGTGCAACCCCTCCCACCGTGTGCCCAGGACTGGCATAGCCAGCAGCCTGCTGGGAATGACCAAAACCCAGGGAGGAGCTGAACAGGAGGGGTCATCTCTAAGCTGCATCCCCCAAGGAAGGAAGGCAGGGCACAGGGAAAGACGCAGCCTCGAAGCCTTGGAGAGGGCAGGTGAGGCCATGTCACTGCACAGAGGACCCAGGGCAGAGGCTGGAGGCCTCGAACCTCCACTGGGAAGACCCCAAGGGTAGTTTTCCCTCTGCCCATCTGTTTCCTAAAGATGCAGCAAAATTTGATCTTGAAGAGGGGCTGTGGGCTTGTTGAAAAGGGCTGCCAGGAGAGGGCAGATGGGGGTGGGGTGGAATGCTCCACCCCAGAGAAGGGAGGGGCTGCCTCCCTTGAGCCTGGGGTAAGAGGAAAAACACAAGTGGTTGGTACTTACTCGTCCCTGTGTCCCCAGAGACTGATCACCCCTTTTGAGTGTCTTTATTCTCTCCTAGGCAGGGGGCCCTGAAGCCCCCACCTGGGCCCTCGGATCTGGAGTGGCCACCACCACCAGGCACACATCTTCCAAACAATTCACAGTAGCAGCAAAATCCAATCCACGGTAATTACTCTTAAAACTGCCTGTCCCTACAGACCTCTAGACCTCTGTAAAATAGACCCTCATTGAGAAGATCTAATTTCCACGTAACATGGGCTCACACAAACTCCCGCTGGCCTCAGCCTCATCATCCTCACCTCCTACACCCTGGAATCTGAGGGTGCACTTCTCCACCCACACCACGGAGAGCTGAAACAGCCTAGCAGGCGCTCTTCTCTCTGCAGAGGCCTACCAGAGCAAGCCTTGGTGTGGGCAGGGATGCGAGGGTGGGTGGACCCTAGTCAACCCCATCCCCAACCCCGGGATCTCCAGAGAAAGGGCCCATTTTACTTCCAGTGAATGGCACAGCACGGAGGCCACAGCTCACTGGATTTGACAAATATCTACACCCAAGTAACCACCATGCAGACCAAAATACAGAACATTCTAGCACCCCAAAAGTGCCCGCAAAGCCCCTCAAAGGCAGCCCGAATTCTAACAGGCCACTCGCCAAGGACAGTGGGTCCTGTCCTCAGGGACGGGCTTTTGGTTGGATTGGCAAATGCTATCACTCTGCTGGGAACACAGCATCAGGTCTCTTCTATTTCCTTCAGCCGTCGGCATCGATTCAACTCAGCAAGTGTTCACCGCACACCTACTCTCTGCTGGATCCCTTGTACATGGATGTGAGGTTCTGCCTGCTGTCTGGGGAAACACACCAGAAGTGAGCATCAGAAGGCGCTGCCCGAGACTCAAGGGAAGTGCACGGGACAGTCTCGCCTACACGGAAGGGGCAATGGGGAGCAGTCTAAGGTTGGTCACCCACCTTCGTGTCTAGTTCATCTCCATCCTGGGAGATGAGTATCTGGAGCCACACAGATGAGAGAGAGAGAGAGAGAGAGAGAGAGAGAGAGAGACGTGATTACCTCAAGCAAGTTAGGAATGAATCTGTGTGTTCCCTGCAACGCGAGCCAAGGGTTTTCTGGGCACAGTAACGGAATACAAATGATTTACACAACCACAGGGAACGTGCTGGCATTCCCTGGGAGACAGGCCATGAGCTCATGAAGCGCCCTGTCTGTTTACTGAGATCCTGCCGCGCTCAGCAACGTCACCGAATTTCCATGCAGTTGGAGGGACTTCCTGGTGAAAACTAACAAGAAAGTACATGGCATGTGTCACCACAAGACCACAGGGGCCCTTCATGACCTCTGCTTCCTCCCCTCTGAGGTGGGCATGGCAGCTGCTCCCCTTTTGAGGACTGCTGACCCGGAGGGTGGTCCTGGTGGCTGCTACCAGGCAGGGGCCTTTGCACGGGGACTGAGTGCCATCAGCCATTTCCTCCTGACTCCCAGGTACTGCCAGCCCTCACCTGTACCTCGCCTGCCTGCTTCCCCTGTCCTGGAGGGTAGTGGTGAGGATGTGAAAACAGCCTGGTACCCAGTCACTCGTCACTGCACGTGACCTAAGACAGACAGGCACACGGAGGACTGATGACATCATCACAACAAACATGAATGAAACTCCTTACAGACATCCACATCCAACAGAAGGGACTTCCATGAGCAGGAGTATTTTCAGGCCGAGAAGGGACAGCATCATCCAGGCAGAAAGGGACAGCCTAGAGGCATACCGGGACGGCGTGGTCAGGAATGGAGCCCTACCTGCCAGGGCGTTGGGTTTATCTGGGAACAGCAGGCGTCAGCACATGGACAGGCCACACCCATCAGGCTAAGCTGTCTAGACTCTGCAGGTAGACGCTGGGGCTCCAGGGAGTTTCCAAGCCAAGGGGAGCATCACGTGGGCCCGTACCTGGAGGGTGCAGGAGTTCTGGAGACCCCTACGCCTGGGGTTAGAAAAGCTGAAGGCTCCCTCGGCCAGAAGCTTCTGATTTGTCCAAAGCCCCCACTGCCCCACTTCTGCAAAGTGTCTGGGATGGCCATGTCCCCATCCCTGGTCTAGTCCTCACTCTTTCCTCATCCGGCTACCAGACCTACCGTAAGCTCGGCAGGCCCCACCAGGCCACCCTGGGAAGTGTCCCAGCCCTCGCAGAGACCTGCCAGGAGCATGCACTAGGCTTTGGAGAGGACGACAGTCCCTGCTCCGCTCCTGAGGAAGTTCCTGAGCCTCTGACATCTCCATCGCTGGTTAAACACACATGCCCATGCAGTATAAATAAATATTCACTTCCATCCAGGGAAAAAGCATCACGGCAATCAGTCCAGTGGTCACCCCTGTCCCCGACACACTCCTGCTGACCTGTGCCTAGCTGGAAGCTGCAGGAACATAGCCCAGAGATCTGACAGCAAACCCCAGTCCTGCACCTAGGGGCTACGAGGCCCCACAAGTTACTCAAACTCCCTGAGCCTCAGTTTCCCTCCTCTCTAAACAGAGAGAACAAACGTTCACATAGGTTTGCCCTGGCAGTTAAAACTGAAGCCCATGGCACACACCTGCCACCTTGGAGGCCCCAAAACACTGGCAGGTCTCATGGGAGAGGGCAACACGGCCTGCTGCCGCCGTGACTTCAGCTGTTTAACCTCCTGCGCCTCGGTTTCCTCATCTGTAAGATGGAGATGTTGATGCCAGCTTCACAGGGGGAGCAGAGTTAGTGAGACCAGAAAAGTGTTCAGCTCTGTCCTGTGTCTGCGCTCCTCGGGAAAGCCCAGACCGCGCGTGAACCCACTCTGAGCTGGCGCCCAGAGCTGAGCCCAGCACCGCGCCGTGCTGCCCAGGAGACGCACAACGTACTGTTCTCTGCGCTGGGGTATTTTTAGAAGGAACAGCACTTCTAACTGTGCAAATAACACGTTGAAAAGAAGCTTTAGATTTTGACTTAAATGTACTAGGAGAGGGGGAACATTCCTTGTCCTCCGAATACCGTGGAGAACACCTCTCTGGAGGATTCTGACGAATCCGGCTGCTGTCTTCACTCCTGGGATGAATGGGCTAAGCCCCCTCCCGGGAGGGCTATGCAACAGGGCTCTGGGGTCCACCTTGTCATCCACGTGAGTCCTTGGAGCACTCCTCCCCAGCAGTGCCCGGCGGGGACAGCACAGGGGAGGCTGTGGGTCCTGCCTGGTTCTGAAGGCAGCTCCTTGAAGAGAGGCCTCAGCCTCGGGCCAACTGTCGCTCTAGCCTGGCAGAAATGCCCGCTCCTGGCCTATGACCCTCATCTCTCCCTGTCCTCCCACAGTCCCATTGCCTCCTGCCCCCAGCCCCTCATTCGAGCTCCAGGTCTGCGTGTGACACCCCACCTGGATGCCTCACTGCCCCCTCGAGACACGACAGCCTCATGCCACGCGTCACTGGTGAGCCCTTGCAAGTGACCACCCTGAGCTGAGATCTGCTTTAAGTGGACTCTACATGTGGGACCTCAAAGACTTCTGAAAAGAGATTAAAGCATCTCATTAGTATTTTAAAACTTAAGTACATTCTGAAATAATATCTTGTACATAAAAGGGTTACATAAAATATTTATTAAAATGATTTTCACCCCCAAGTTAATTTCACCTGTTTCTTTTTACTTTTTTTTAAATTGTGGCTTACCAGAAGATTTAAACTTACACATGTATCTCTTACTATGCTTTTATTAGACAATGCTGTTCTACAAGAAACTTACAATTTAAGACAAAAGTTGTAGACATCCACTTTTTTTTTTTTTTCCTGAGACAGAGTTTCACTCCTGTTGCCCAGGCTGGAGTGCAATGGCACGATCTCGGCTCACTGCAACCTCCGCCTCCTGGGACTCTCCTGCCTCAGCCTCCCAAGTAGCTGGGATTACAGGTGCCCACCACCATGCCCGACTACTTTTTTGTATTTTTAGTAGAGATAGGGTTTCACCATGTTGGCCAGGCTGGTCTCGAACTCCTGACCTCAAGTGATCCACCTGCCTCGGCCTCCCAAAGTGCTGGGATTATAGGCATGAGTTACAGCAACCAGCTGAACATCCACTTCTGATGAGGAAGTGGAAGGGTGAGAAAACTTTGACTCCATGGTCACATCAAGACACACCCAAACAAAATAAAAATCCTATCCATCACCAGCCAGGAAAGGTGGTTCATGCCTGTAATCTCAGCACTTTGAGAGGCTGAGGTGGGCAGATCACAAGGTCAAGAGATCGAGACCACCCTGGCCAACATGGTGAAATCCTGTCTCTATTAAAAATACAAAAATTAGCTGGGCATGATGGTGCACACCTGTAATCCCAGCTACTCGGTGAAATCCTGTCTCTATTAAAAATACAAAAATTAGCTGGGCATGATGGTGCACACCTGTAATCCCAGCTACTCGGGAGACTGAGGCAGGAGAATTGCTTGAACCCAGGAGGCAAAGCTTGCACTGAGTCAAGATCATGCCACTGCACTCCAGCCGAATGATAGAGCGAGACTCCATCTCAAATAAATAAATATATATCTCCTATCCGTCACCAAGAGCAGTGAATATGAGAAAACCTTGAAGGACAAGTTCCAGGGAGAAAGAAGCCTCAAAGGCCAGGCAGAGAGGAAGACATCACAGCCGGGCGGCCGCCAGGTGTGAACACAGGTCCACAGTGAGCACAGGCGCAGGCTGCCAAGGACGGAGACCCCGGTGGGCTGAGTTGGGCCATCAGGGATTAGCCAGGTCTCTCACAAACCACTGCAGGAGTGGGAGGTGGTACAAACACTTCAAAAAATAGTTGGGTCATTTCTTACAAAATTAAACACATACCTGTGCTCTCTGATCCCGCAATTCTACTCCTAGGTGTTTACATAAGAGAAATGAAAACCTGTCCCCAAAACATCATGTGCATGAAAGTCCAGAGCAGCTTTATTCATAACCCCCCAAAAGTGAAAACAACTCAAATGTCCATCAGCCAGTGAGCAGACAGACCTACTGTGGGACCCCCATGCCACGGGATGCCACTGAGCAAGGCGCGGGGAAAGAATGACGAAAACTCTCAACAGCACGGAGGAGCCTCACGGCACTGCGTGGAATGAAGGGAACCGTCAAAAAGGCTGCAGGACTCCCTTGACATGAAGCTCAAGAACCAGCAAAACGAATCTACGATGATGAAATCTCAGCAGTGGGTGCTCTGGGGGACGGATCAGGCAGGTACAGGAGAGAATTTTCTGCGGTAATGCAAATGCTCTATTTTGGAGTAAAAGTTACTGGGGTGCACACAACCATCAAAACTAAGTACAATTAAAATCTGTGAATTTCAATGTATGCAAATTTTCCCCAAAATTTAATATCTATATATTTTATTTCTGGGACAGAGTCTTGCTCTGTCGCCCAGGATGGAGTGCAGTAGATCAATCTCAGCTCACTGCGATCTCTGCCTCCCAGGTTCACCATTTTGTACCTCAGCCTCCAGAGTAGCTGGGATTACAGGTGCTAGCCACCATGCCTGGTGGGTTTTTTTTTTCTTTTTGAGGTGGAATTCTGCTCTGTCACCCAGGCTGGAGTGCGGTGGCGCGGTCTCCACTCACTGCAACCTCCACCTCCCAGGTTCAAGCGATTCTCCTGCCTCAGCCTCCCAAGTAGCTGGGATTACAGGCACCCGCCACCACACCTGGCTAATTTTATATTTTTAGTGGAGACGGGGTTTCACCATGTTGGCCAGGCTGGTCTGGAACTCCTGACCTTAAGTGGTCTGCTCGCCTTGGCCTCCCAAAGTGTTGGGGTTACAGGTGTGAGCCACTGCGCCCGGCCAAAAAAATCTATATATCTTGTAAAGGACAACAGCTACAGCTCCAACCCTTATAGAAAGGCAGGGTTAAGGGTGTGGCTGGAGGAGCCCAGCTGGTGCCAGACCTAGGCCCTCTCTCGGGCAGCACTGACAGCCCCTCATTTTGGCAGCTGAATGGCTAAATTCCTTCATTTGGAATGGAATCGATATTCATACTTATGTCAATGAGGGCCTGAAAAACAGGATGCCATCTCTACGAGGGGACCCAGAACCCAGGACCAGGATCAGGAACAGGTTCTGGGTGGCACTAAATAGGGAGTAGGAAATCTGCATGTGGCATTATGGAAATCAACGTACCCTGGCCTCACTGATGACCAGGAAGGCATTAAGGAAGGATGCGCATCTCAAGTCTCTGCTATGAACTGAAAACACCTGGACCTGCGGAGAAATGGGAGTGGGCTGAGGACTGAGAAACACCAGGGTCTTCACAAAACCTCCCACGCTGCCGTGCAGCACGCACATGCACCTTCAGTGCATGAGCTCAGAGCCAGCGCCGACCACTGCAGCACCTACATAAGCGCAAGCCCTTCCTGCCTTCTGCCAAGGCCCCTTAGGAGCCTCCGGGAGAAAACTCAAACTCAGACCAGGTGAGGTGGTGGTTCATGCCTGTAACCCCAGCACTTTGGGAGGCCAAGGCGGGTGGATCATGAGATCAACAGTTCGAAACCCAACTGACCAACAATGGTGAAACCCCATCTCTACTAAAAACAAAAAATTAGCCGGGCGTGGTGGCATGCACCTGTAATCCCAGCTACTTGGGAGGCTGAGGCAGAAGAATCGCTTGAACCTGGGAGGCAGAGGTTGCAGTGAGCTGAGATCGCACCACCGCACTCCAGCCTGGGTGACAGAGCTGTCTCAAAAAACAAAAAGAAAGAAAACTCAAGGTCGGCTCAGACAGGGCTGGGGAAAAGGGAGACTTCTGCTGAGCCAAAAGCAGGCTGCTGTGATGAGCATGGGGGATGCTGCATGCCCACAGAAGCAGGTGACGCTCCTTCACCCATGACTGGGGAGACTCCATAGCTCCAGGGTGCAGTGAGGTAAGTGGAGAAGGAGAAAGGCTGGGCTGTGCCCCAGGACTGCCATATATGACTGGTGCTGCCACCCGAGGCCTCACCCGTCACCTTGCAAGGTTGCCATGAAGTTTCAATGAGGTGCAGGCAGCACCACGCACCGAGCGAATGACAAGTTGTCACCAAGGTTCTCCCACTGGACCTCCCACGAGCTCCCCATGTGGCGGCCACACAAGGGGCTCAACACATCTGTGAGCACACTGGGGCCCAGGGACGGGTGAAGGAGACGCTGGAGCTGTCTGGGAGGGTAAGCAGGATTCCTAGACATGGGGTGAGGGTACCAGGGGACACCCAGCCTGTCCTGGCATCAGCAAGACCGGGAGAAGTTATGGCCACAGGGGATGGTGGAAGCAGGGATAGGGAGGGGTGAAGAGGTGGGGCCACCGGCAGCAAAGGCCACCTGCAGGAGGGTGGGTCTGAGGAAGAGGGAGTTGGGTAGAGGTGAGAGCCCAGCAGTCCAGGAGCTGCCCAGTGATGCGAGATGGAGAAGAGGCTGCCCAGGGAGGCAGGGAGGCCGGGAGGAGGCTGCAGAGGCCCAGGGAGACGAGGATGATATGTGGTAGGGCTCTGGGCTTTAAGCAGGAGAGTGATGTAACTATGAAAAACTCAGAAAGAGCCCAGGGTTAGGGGCGTGGGGACAACGATAAAGTCTTCATCCTCAAAATATAGCCAGGGGCCCATGGGGTGGGGACTCAGACAAGCTGCTGCCACCCTGAGCCCCAGTTTCCCCATCTGTAAAAGGAAGCAATCAACGTAAAATGCAGAAGTGGTTGAATGCCACACCTCCACCAGGGCAGGCGCCGTCCGTGCCTCCTCTTGGCAAGAAGGCCTGTCCACACCCTCCAGCCAACTTAATTATTCCCACACTTCTAACAGGAAACCTGGCCCTTCCATTCACCAGCAAGCCTGCACCCAGCCCGATGCCACGTCCCTAATTACCAGCATTAGCATTGCTAATTGCCTGCCTGTCCCCTTGCTGCGAGCGCCATCACAGGCACCCCTTGTCCACGCTGTCCTCCACATAATAAGCCGAAATAATGAGGACTCGCTGCACAGCGGGACCCAACAGGATGGAGGGGGATTTTAATTTCAGATTTTCGGGTGTCAAGTTATAAGGCACAACTGGAAGGGGTCAGGGACGATTCCGGGGGCTGAAGGAGACCACCTGAGAGGCTGCCCAAATGGTGTCCCCTCCCGCCCCAGGAAACAGTGGAAGGTAGGGAAGGTCGGGTAAAGGATGGGAGAAAGCTGCTCTCAGACTTTGGTAGATAAACAAAAATAACTGGGAGGGACTTCTGGGAGGCACCTGCTTCCCCACCTAGAAGGCGAAGGGGCCAAAGGAAGAGGAGAACCAGCTCTAGCAGCTGGGACCTTCCAGAGCCCGGTCAGCCCCGGCTCAGGGACTGGAGGCAAACTCTTGGCCCATGTGGGCAGGAGTGGGTGAGATGGGCAGAGGGGAGGGGCACCGATGCCCGTTTCCTCATGTAAAGGCACCCAAAGCTTGGGTTGGGGCTGGGGAGTGGGGGGCTGTCATTTCACAGGATGTAATTTTAATTCCATTAATAGATCAACTTTTAAACATTCTAACTCACTGCAGTTTTTAAAGGCTCAACAAATGTTTGCTGCAGGAGCAGCGGGATTCATGAACAGTAACGACCGCATCCAGAGGATCCCTGAGGTGCCATGCAGTCCTGATGTCATCAGCTCTTTCAGGAATCCTGTGCATGCTCACAATGACCATTCCCTTTACGGCTGAGGAAATGGAGGATCGGAGGTTGAGTGACCTGCCAAGTCCATCCCGCTACCAGCCGGCAGCACCCAGGTTCCAGAGACCTCCAGAGATCCCAGCAGTGCTACCTCCTGCAAGCTGCACCACCAGCTCGCGGCGGGGACTTCAGCCGCCGTGCACGTCCAGGGCTGTGTGCCCAGGAGTGGGCCAGGCCAGTCTGTCCCTGTGTGACTCAGCCTCTCAATCCTACACCTCAGGAGGAGGCTCAGTCTCCTTCTCCTCCCGAGGCCCCTTCAGCTCCGGTTCTCATCTCCACTGCTTAGAGTAACAGCGGGCGGAAGAGGTGAGGCAAAAAGACCTGAAAATCACAGATGCCAGCCCAGCTGGATGGCCTTGTTTCTCTGACTTTGCGGTGGACACAACGCAAAACTGTGAGATGTCACCGATTCCACTTCTCACACTAGCAGCAGAAATGGGACGGGGGTGGACAGTGGTCACTGTCACTCTAAGCCTCTGCCTTGATGCTGGCTCAGGAGCACCCACTACATGCTGAGCAGGGCTTCATTCTGGTCAGGAAACAGACCTGCTGATGGTGAAGAGCCAAGGTGAGGGAGGCGGGGCACAGCCTGGGGGCCACCTGTCATCGATTCATTCACAAACGCAGCACTCACCCAGCGTGCTGAGTCAGAAGGAGACATGGCGCTGAGTCAGAAGCAGCCCCATCTCCCAGGGATTCCCCCTTTGGTGGGCACAGACCCACCCTTCACCCCATCTGTGGGAGCACAGAGATGCCTCTTCCCAGAGGAGGTGACAATCAGTAGGACCCTGAAAGAAAAGGCCACGACATGGTCAGAGGCCCAGTGGGGAGAGTGCGGCCCTGGGGACTCGGGACAACCTGACATGGGACAGCAAGTCTGGGGCCAGAAGGGCCTGGGACGCCGGGCTCAGGATCTACCCTTGTCCCACCACCACCAAAGGTCTTCCCTTTTCCCAGCCAGACTTGGGACAGGGGCTGAAAGTCCAGGGCCTACCACATCTCTCACTTGGTGCAGGGGCCTGGGACACAGAGCCAGGCCATGGGGACGGCGAGTGCCAGGCACCATCTGGAGGGCTGAGGATGGGCCCTGCGGATTCCCGAGCCACAGCAGGACCCGGGGGGCACCCTCAGCCCCAGGACCCTGGAACACACAGCCCAGGGGCAAGAGCATAACTGCAGGCATCTCACCAACTCTTGACTGACCCCACCCTAGGCCAGCCCCAGACTTCATCCCCAAGCCCCTTGGAAATGCACTATTACCATCCCACTGAACACACAGGGAAACGTGGCCTGCCAACGCTGGGAGGTGGGTCTAGCCCAGGCAGCTGACTGCAGAGCCCATGTGTGCTCCAGGCTGCCCTAGGAGCAGCTGCCCCACACAGGGCACTGAGGGGTGTGGCTTTGAGGACAAGGTCAGAGAAGGGTGCCTGCAGCTGGCCCACAGCCTAGCCCCTCACCTGAGACCCAGCACAGGACCTGTCGGGGAGGCTCGTGGAAGTCAGGACCACCCAGGCTTCCCGGGGAGTGGCAGTCCTAGGAGGACACCCGGGAGTGGGGCTGCAGGAGCTGCTTCAGCTGCAAACCCTTGCCCTGGCAGGACCTCAGTTTCCTCATGTGTATGATGGGGTGGGCTGGAGAGCGGCTGATTCCTGGGGGCCAGGGTGAAGCGTGTGACTCAGTGAAGGAGGAGGGATCTCAGAGCTTAAGACACAAGCCTGAGGCAGGGACCCCAGGCGGATCCCCAACAGGGAGTGACCCTCCATCCTCAGAAGGGCTGACATGCCAAAGCCAAGGGGACACCAGGTAGATGGAAGACCTGGATGGAGTCCTGCTAGGTATTGCCTCTGCCCCCCAGGCAGTCCCTCGTGCCTACGATGCCCTCTACTTCTTCCCCAGTGCACTCCGGGGTTGCCTCCCTGAGGTTTTCGAGCCAGCATCCCCTCCACCAGAAGCCTGGAGAAAAGACTTGCTCACGGTCCCCAGGCTTGTCCCCAGGAGCACACGGTCCCTGTGCCTGTCCCCCACTAGCACAGCCAGGGGCTCAGGGACACAGAAGCACAGGGGGTTGATTACACCAGCAGGATTAAAATCCTCAGGATAGAGCTGCTGGCCTGGGGCTCAGGGTGGGGGACAGAAAAACCCAAGCCCCTGCTTTTGTTTTGAGCAGAGCCCCGTCTGAGCTGGTTCCCAGGGATGTACCAGGGAACATCTGGGAATGACCAGTGTGTGGGGGCGTCCAGGAAAGGCCCCACCGGTGTTGGGGGGCCCGGCTCTCCAGCATGCTTGGCTTCATCTCTGGCTCCTCCTGGGGACATGGGCAGCTCGAGCTTCCTCCAGGCCCCATGGCCCGTATGGAGCAGGCCGTTTCCCTCCCTGCTATCCCACGTTCAGTGGGATGCTAATAGTGCCTTTCCCACAGGGCTGGGGATGAAGTCTGGGATGGGGCTGGCCTAGGGTGGGGTCGGTCAGGAATTGGCGAGATCCCTGCAGTTATCCTCTTGCCCCCAGGCTGTGTGTTCCAGGGTCCTGGGGCTGAGGGTGCCCCCAGGGTCCTGCTGTGGCTCAGGAATCCATGGCCCTGTCTGGAGCTGGCTCACACAGGGATCCTTGACTGCTGTGCCCCACTCCCACCCCCCTTTCTTTGTAAATCAGTGGTTTACATTTTCATGCACAGGTCTGGGGTCCACGGGGTCCACAGGGTCCACACTCAGCGGCTGGACACATAAAAACGACTCCTGGGCCGAGTGAAGCTCACCCTCAGCTCTCTAGTCTTAGTCTCTACCAGTTTTGGTTCGAAAAGTGGCAGCAGCCCAAGCGTCCAGCCCTGTGGCACCCCTGGCACCATGCAGGCTCCTAGGGCACTGGAGAAAGCCACCTGCAGCATTCCAGGCCCGGAGTCCGAGATCCTCCTAGCAACTGGGTCTCATGCAGATGAAAACCCCTGGGCCTGGCACAAAGTAGCTGCTCAGTAAAAATGTCTTCAGCCGTTTGGACTCAACAGCACACTTGGACCCTAAAGGAAGGAGCAGCACTGGGCCTGGAGTCAGAAAACCTGGCTTCAGTCCAGCTCCTTCCTCCACCCTCCTGCTGCTCCACCTTCGGTAAGATGCTGAGCCTGTCCAGCCTCAGTTTCTCTCTCTGTAAGGGCTGTGGTTGTTCTGTAGACAGTGAAGGATTGTGTGCCCAGCATGATCCTCCCCCAGCACCTGGCAGCATCCACCTACGGCGTGTGTTTTCAGGCTCTGAGAACCCTGACGACAAAGGTACCCTGAGCAGAAGCTGAAAACCATGTCCTTTCAAGGGCATTTGGGGAGGAAATAAGGTTCCTTTCCATGTGCCTCTTATCTTCTGGGGCTTCAAGGTGCCAGGGGCTGGATGCCTGCGCTCGGAGGGGCACCATGTCATGCTCACCTCTATGTCCGTTGCCATCCGTTCTTCCTCTCTGGTCATCTGCAGCACCCTCTGGATTCTGGGAGCCATCAAGACTTAATGAGGGCCACCTGGAGGCCCTGCCATCAATAACACGGTTGATGGGTTGAGAAGTGATAACATGTTTGTATCACTGCCTTGGTATCTGCACAAATTAGGGACTCAACAGGAGGCATCTGCAGAGTTAGGGAATTTCCGTAAGATGCTAGGCCAAGCCCAGCTCCTGTCCACTCCTAACTGAGCCTGCCCACCAGCAAATGACACATCACAGGCTAGCCCCATCCTGGTTCCTTCACCCACTGGATGTGGATGGTGGGGTCCTGGCCTTTGAGTGGGAATGGCTGCTTCAAGAAAAGCGTCCTTGCAGCCAGGAAGAAAAACAAGCTGATCGGGTTCCTGACAAGTGGGTGGGTGGATGGATGGATGAACAAACCCTCGGATGGATGGATGGATGGATGGATAAATGGATGGATGGATGGATGAACAAACCCTTTGATGGATGGATGGATGGATGGAAGGATGGATAGATGGATGGATAAATGGATGGATGGATGGAAGGATGGATAAATGGATGGATGGATGGATGGATGATGGATGGATGGATGGATGGAGGAACAAACACTTTGATGGATGGATGGATGGATGGATGGATAAATGGATGGATGGATGGAAGGATGGATGAATGGATGGATGGATGGAGGAACAAACCCTTTGATGGATGGATGGATAGATGGATGGATAAATGGATGGATGGATGGATGGAGGAACAAACCCTTTGATGGATGGACAGAAGGATGGATAGATGGATGGATAAATGGATGGATGGATGGAAGGATGGATAGATGGATGGATGAACAAACCCTTTGATGGATGAATGGATAAATGGATGGATGGATGGAAGGATAGATGGATGAATGGAGGAACAAACCCTCTGACCCTTTGATGGATAGATGGATAAATGGATGGATGGATGGATGGATGGATGAATGGAGGAACAAACCCTTTGTCCAGCCCAATGCATGGCAATGTTCTGAAGCTCGAATGAAGTCAGGGGCCCAGAAGGAAGCACTTGGGGAAGGAAAGCATCTGACTGCACAGACAGGCAAAGCAGGGCCTCAGCTCTCTCCCTTCCTCCTGCTGCCAACCTGAGGCTTCATTTCCTCCTCTGAATTAGAGTGATGCCTCTTAGGAGCACATGAGATTCCTGCATACGGGGCTGTGCCAGCACCTCGAAGGCACTTGCAATGGGCCACTTGCTCCCTGCCTGTCTCCCTTATTAATTTCCTGCCCTCTAAATCACTGGTGAAAATGAGGTTAGCTTCTCAGGTTACCACGGCAGGAAAACCCTCGGTGCACGTGAAAAGCTGCAGAAATGCTGGGTTTCCTGCAGACCTGGCTCAGGTGTCAGTGTGTTACCATCTATCTCCTTCATGTTGGGAGGCCCGTGGGCACCTGGCTTTCCCCAGCCGGAATGGACAGCCTCACTCTGGGCAGAGCAGCAGGGGTCTGGCCCAAGCTCCCCCAGCGCCCTGTGAATGGGGTGATTTAACTCCAGCCAAATGACATGAAGCGCGGAAGGCACCTGTCTGTGCTTCCCAATGAGCTGCCCCCAAGAGCCCCCAGGGAGCCCCTCGCATCCCTGGGTGGGAACCGAGAGTACACAGTTTTGTGCTTTGCAGAATCTCCTGTGCCTTGAGTGCCTGGGGCCTGTTTCCCAGCACAGTGCCCACACAGCCGGGGCCTGTTTCCCCGGCCCCAGCCCCAGCCCCAGTCCCAAATCCCCACACAGCTCAGGTCCCCGGCACCTGGGCTGCAGGGCAAGGAGCAGCTCCAGGAGGGCCTGATTGTGGGAGCAGGGGGTGATGGGGAACCCCAGGAACCCCATCTTCCAGCACCTGACCCGTCACCTCCCAAATCCTGTTGGCAGAATTGGGCGGTGGGGTGTAAAGCAGTCCTGGTTACCTTGACCTTGGCAGGAAGCTGTGGGCAAACACAAGGGGTAAGCCTGACCCTGAGTCCAGGGCTCCATGGGGAAGCTGAGGGCCTCCCAGGCAGTACCAGAACCCTCCAGGCCTCAGGCCCCAGGCAGTCAGATGGGGAAGATGCCACCATCCGCTCCAGAGGGAGGACACCTGTGCTGTTCCTTCTGCCTGGGTTACTGTGTCCCCTGCTTCTTGCCCAAGTCATCCACTTACTCCCTAAATAATTACCAAATTCCCACAGTGTGCCAAGCCTCCAGAGCCAATTGCACACAGGTGGACACAGCCCCGGCCTACATTGGCCCATCAGGGAGAGTCAGGTGCTGCGGGAAAGGAGCACAGGGCCAGGCGGCCTGCTTGAGCCAGAGTGGTCAGGGAGGGCTTCTCAGAGGAGGTGCACTGCAGCAGAGCCCTGAATGCTACAGGAGGCGGCCTTCTCAGGCTGAGGGCAGAGTAGGCACCAAGCACTTCTGGGGATGGGGTTGAGAAGGGATGACAGAGACCACAGGGGCTCCCTGTCTCTGAAAAGCCTCCCCCGACACCCCCACACTAGGCCAGATAACCCAATTCTACCCTCTAGCAGCCCCTTCTGTACCCTCCTGACATGCCTACAATCTCAGTCCCTCCTGCTGGGCTCTCTCTCTCCGAGCACAGGGAGTAGGTCATGTCTCAAAGACAGCTGGTCTCCTGGGTGCTCAGTGAACACGTACTGAGTGGGAGGGGAAAGAAGAAACACGGGAGGTCCTGTTATTATGGAAGAATGAAAGGGTGGACAGACGGCAGGTGGACAGATGGTGGGTGGACGGATGGAAGGGTGGATAGACAGTGGGTGAAGCGATGGAAGGGTGGACAAACAGTGGGTGGACAGACAGAAAGGGTAGACGGATGGAAGGCTGGACAAACAGAAAGGTGGACAGATGAAAGGGTTGATGGACAGTGGCTGGGAGGAAGAAGGGGTGGATGAATAGTGGGTGGATGGACGGAAGGGTGGATGGATGGTGGGTTGACATACGAAATGGTGGACAGACAAAAGGGTGGTAAATGGAAGAGTGGATGGACAGAAAGGTGGATGGATGGAAGGGTGGATGGACGGTGGGTGGAGGGATGGAAGGGTGGACAAACAGTGGATGGACGGATGGAAGGGTGGATGGACGGTGGGTTGACATATGAAACGGTGGACGGACAAAAGGGTGGTAAATGGAAGAGTAGATGGACAGAAAAGTGGATGGATGGAAGGGTGGACAGACGGAAGGATGGATGGATGAAAGGGTGGTCGAATGGAAGAGTAGATGGACAGAAGGGTGTATAGATGGTGGGTGGATGGACAGAAAAGGGACAGATGGGAGGATGGACAGATGGAAGGGTAGATGGATAGTGGGTAGAGGGATGGAAGGATGGATGGACGGTGGGTGGAGGGATGGAAGGGTGGATGCACAGTGGGTGGAGGGATGGAAGGGTGGATGGAGGGTGGGTGGACGGACAGAAGGGTGGATGGACGGAAGAGTGGATGGACAGAGGAGTGGATAGACGGTGGGTGGGTGGACGGAAGAGTGGATGGATTGAAGGGTGGACAGATCGAAGAGTAGATGGACAGTAGGTGAACATATGGGAGAATGGATGGACAGTGGGTGGATGAATGGGTGGATGGATGGATGGTGGGTGGAAGGACAGAAGGGGGGATGGACGAAGGGTGCACAGATGGTGGGTGGGTAGAATCAATTCCACTTTCCTGCAAAAGACTCCCCTGCCTCGTGCTCCATCTCAGGGGATTCCAGGGGCTGAACATATTCCAGGCTGCAAGGGCTGCACACCACACTCCCCACCCCAGCCCACGGCCATAATCACGGCATGGGAGACAGAACTGCCTGCAGCTGGAAAAACTTTGGTGACACCATGGAAGCCCTCGCCAGTTCAGCTACCCATCACAGGAGGGTGGCAGAAGCCTCTAATGACTGCAGAACCTGGAAATGGGGCACAGGGTAGAGGCTGGCCAAGCAGACGCTCCGTTTAAAGTGGCTGCGGCCACTTGGCTGCAGCCTGCAGTCAAGTGTGTTCACATGCCAGCCTCTAGTGTAAGCGTGTGCTCTGCAGGACGTCTCTAGAGCCCAATGAAACTGCCACAGGGAGGTCCTATTATTCATATCCTGTTAAATGTGAAGAAACCAAGGCACACTGGAGTTAAGTGAGTGGCCCAAGGTCGCACACCGCGTGGGTGGTGGAACCGTTCCCCATGGGAAGCTTGGCATTGCAGGCTGAGCTGTCGTAGCCCCCAAGCAAGATCCCTGCACCCACCCTTGGCCCTGCTGATTCTCAGTGCTTCCAGAATGGCTGCCTCCAGTCTGTTACCATTCTGAGCATCTACTCAGCACCAAGCATTCTGTTCACGTTCATGATCTCATTTAAAATGATCTCGCAAGGCAGGGCTCTGCTGCCTTTGTTTTTAAGCAGACTGATGCATGGGCAGGTGACAGACAGCCACGGATGCTAAGGTAGGAAGTGCCCACTGGGCCTCAAATCCTGGCCAGCGCCAGGGCCCAGTCCCCTGCCCTGCAGAGCCTCTCAGCCAAGCAGCTCCCATGAATGGCCTGGCTGAGGGAAGGGCTCTGGGCCCTCCAGATGTTCTGGGTGCTTCTCCTGGGACAGGCTGGGCTGAGAGCACTCACTGCAGCCCCGCTCAGCAACACAGGCCCCAAATTCTGCCTCCCTGTCATGTCACACCTTCCACATGGACCCTGTGGGGACCGGAGCATAAATTCTGCCTTTGCACCTGCTGCTGCCACTGCTGTCCATGAAAGGCCTGAGGACAGGGGTCAGGTGGAATATGGGTCTCCAAGCACAGGGCTGATGACCAGCATGTGGCACTGGCTCCCAGAAGCTCAGATCTGTTTCAGTTTGTCACTTTTGGCTTTCCTTGGTGTGCTTCCCTTTCTTTTTTACTTAGCTGGATATGACTTACAAACAGTGACGTGTGCGGGTCTTAAGAGCACAGCTGGAGGAACTCTTCCTACATCCACACCCAGACAATGACCGCTGAGTTCAGCACTCAGAACACAGGGCACCGTGGCCTCCTCCCCACTGTCGTCCCGTTCGTTAGTCATGCTACGCTGCCTGTTTTGTAATTTACATCAGCAATTCCCAACCTTTTTGGCACCAGGGACCAGTTTCGTGGAAGACAAATTTTTCCACGGACCAGGGAGGGAGATGGTTTCAGGATGATTTAGGCACATTACATTGATTGTGTGCTTTATTTCTGTTATTAATACATTGTAACGGATAACGAAACAATCATACCGTAGAATCAGTAGGAGACCGGAGCTTGTTTTCCTGCAACTAGACAGTCCCATTGGGGGCGATGGAGACAGTGACGCCCTAAGTGTGTTGCTTATGTTCAGTCTACTCCATACTCTCGTTTTGGTGCTGTCACTGCAGAAAACTCTGCTTCAGGCCGAGTGCAGTGGCTCATGCCTGTAATCTCAGCACTCTGGGAGGCCGAAGTGGGCAGACCATATGAGGTCAGGAGTTTGAGACCAGCCTGGCCAACATGGTGAAATCCCTCTCTATTAAAAATACAAAAAAATATTTAGCCGGGTGTGGTGGCTGAGGCACAAGAATCACTCGAACCCGGGAGGCAGAGGTTGCAGTGAGCCAAGACTGCACTACTGCACTTCAGCCTGGGTGACAGAGTAAGACTCTGTCTCATAAAACAAAAAGCTTGCTTCACAGACAGGATGTTGGACATGGAATTAGGCTCAGCAGTAATAGTAATCTCAGGATATTCTGCCTTGACTTTAATACAGAACGTATGGAGATTTAAGGTTGTCTCAAATATATGTTTAAGGCCACTGTCATCTGCAGTCTCAAGCAGTTGATCCTCTTCTACCACAGGCAAAGTTGATTCACGTGGTTTATCCACAAATGGGTCGTGGATACACTTCTTCCCAGCTTGGGTTCCTTTGTGGTTGGGAAGTAACGCTCAGCTCTTTTGAAAGCTGAGGCAGGTGATCATACACCAGCTGGGGGAAAGAAGGCCCTGGCTCCATCTCTTCAAAATCTCTGCTAATGTTTGAAACATGTCAAAAATCCCAGTGTTCACTGGCCACCCCCTATAATTCCAGTTTGGCTTTGAATGCAGCCACTTTATCTGCTGACTTGAACACAGTTGTCCTTCTTCCCTGAAGTGACAGATTAAGTTTGTTGAGCAGGCTGAATATGTCACACAAGTAAGCAAGTTTCTCAACTCATCCTGTGTCACTGAAATGTACTGCCAGTGGTGACTATTTTTCTAAAAGAAATCTCTGGAGCAGCTCTCATAACTCAGAAACTCTGGCCGGTGATCTACCTTTAGAAAGCATCTCACTTCTGCGTATCAGAGAAGATGTGTGTGCTCTGCGTCCATCTTCACACAGAGCTGCAAGAATAGACCTCATGCATTAAAGGCATGCACTTTAATGTGGCTGATAATTTTAATCACATCCTGCAAAATGTTAAGTTCGGGTGACATATTTTGGCACAGTGGCAAGAACAGATATGAGTTAAAGGCATGTACTTCAATATGATTGATAATTTTAATCGCATCTTGCAAAACAGTGTGACGTTCAGGTGACAGTTTTTGACTAGCCAGCATTTCTCCATGGATGACACCGTGTGTGGACTCACATCAGAAGTGACCTCTTTGACCTGAGTAGTGAAACCAGAGAGCCGTCCAGTCACGGCAGCTGCTCCGTCTGTGCATATACCAACATAAAGTGACCAATTCAGCTTTCCTGATAAGTAACCAAAGACTTGAACGGCAGCTGTGGTATTAGTTGGCAACAAAAGCACACATAACACATCCTTGTGCACAACCTCCTGAAAAACATAATGCAGAAAAACAAGCACCGTTGCCTTGTTTTCAACATCAGTAGACTCGTCAACCCTGGGTTGCATACCATGGTGACTCATGAATCCTCCCTAACAATTGTGCCTCAATATCCTCTGCTATTCATCTAGTTATAGTGCTGGCTGAAAGAGGAACACGTGTTACCTGTTCAACTGCAGTCTCTCTTAAAAGTTCATGACAGCTGGGCGTGGTGATTCATGCCTGTAATCCCAGCCCTTTGGGAGGCTGAGGCGAGTGGATCATGAGGTCAGGAGATCGACACCATCCTGGCCAACATGGTGAAACCCTGTCTCTACTAAAATAGAAAAAATTAACCAGGCATGGTGGCGCCCGCCTGTAGTCTCAGCTACTTGGGAGCCTGAGGCAAAAGAATCACTTGAACCCTGGAGCCAGAGGTTGCAGTGAGCTGAGATTGTACCACTGCACTCCAGCCTGGCGATAGAGCAAGACTCCATCTCAATTAAAAAAAAGAGTTCATGACAAACGTCCCTAGCAGTAGCAGGCAGGATCAACTCTTCACCAACAGTAAAGGGCTTCTTAGCTTGAGCAATGCACTTAGACACTAAGAATGACACTCTCAGTGCAGACACGGTTGACTAAGTGTTGGCCTTCAATCATTGCTTCTATTCTTCGTGTTCTTCGTGTTCGTGTTTTTTTTTTTCTTTTGAAAAAAGCTAAAGGCCTATCTTTCAATGCAGAGTGCTTGGCCTCCATGTGGCGAAGCAGTTTTCAAGGTTTTATGGCTTCACTGGATAGCTGGTCATCACACATTATACAAAGCGGGCTTGGGGACTGTGAATCACTTGTTGCAATGAACCCATAATTGAAGCAGGACTCTTGGTATTTCCTTTTCAATGAAGCTTTCTTTGAGTCTTCTGCTGTTTCATCATTGCCTTTCCCCCTTTTCAAAGCAGCTCTCCAGGGACGTTTGATTTTTTTTTACTTATTTTGGGTTATTTTTATTTTTACTTATTTATAGGGTTAGCTGGTGGGGTTACCAAAACTGGGACTGAGGCAGGTGCTGAGTGCAGGAAAGAGACATGGACAGAAGTGGTAACTCACATCACGGTGGGCCACACACAGACTAAAACAAGCGTGGGTTTCTGACTTAAAGCCTGCCGCCAGATGTGGCGGTACCACTGAAGTACGTCAACTCACTTGCCGTTATAAAGCCTGCTGCCAGATGCAGCTTCGTCACTTGCCACTCACAGATACAGCTTTGATATGTGTCCTCAAGCAAATGACTTACTATGGTCTCTGTGCAGTCAAACCTCTCTGCTAATGCTCATCTGTGTTTGCAGCCGTGTTCCAGTGCCAGCATCACCACCTGAGCTCCACCGTAGATCATCAGGCATTAGATTCTCATAAGGAGTGTGCAGCCTAGATCCCTTGCATGCGCAGTTCACACACAGCAGGGTTCATGTTCCTATAGAAATCTAATGCTGTTGTTAATCTGACAGGACGTGGAACTCCAGGTAATATGAGCAATGGGAGCGGCTGTAAATACAGATGAAGCTTTGCTCACTCACCCACTGCTCACCTCCTGCTGGAGTGCAATGGCCCAGTTCCTAACAGGCCACAGACCAGTACCAGTCCATGGCCCGGGGGAAGGGAATCCCTGCTTTACATAAAAGGGATCAGACAGTTTGCACTCTTTGGGTCTTGATGCATTTGTTCAATATCAACACCTGTGAGATGCACGGAAGCTGTCGTATTCAGGCCAGATGCGGTGGCTCACGTTTGTAATCCCAGCACTTTGGGAGGCCGAGGTGGACGGATCATGAGGTCAGGAGATGGAGATAATCCTGGCCAACATTGTGAAACTCCATCTCTACTAAAAATAAAAAAGTAGCCGGGTATGGTGGTAGGCGCCTGTAGTCCCAGCTACTGGGGAGGCTGAAGCAAGAGAATCATTTGAACCTGGGAGGAAGAGGTTGCAGTGAGCCAAGATCGCACCACTGCACTAAAAAAAAGCTGTTATATCCAGAAGACGTCCTTTTTCGCTGCTGCATAGTATCCCACTCTGTGAATGGACCACAGTCTACATCTCCAGTGTACTGCTGACTGGCATTTGGGTTGCTCCCAGTTTGGATTATCATAAAGAACGGCTAATGTTGCTTTGAACACCTTTTTTGGTGAGTCAGGCACTCATTTTTGTTGGGTCTGCACACAGGAGTGGAACTCCTAGGTCACAGGATAGGTACGGGTTTCGTTTTGGTGGGTTGTTAGCTTTGTGCATTTCCCACCTCACTTTTCCTTGCCTTTTGTCCTTTATTACTTCAAATTCCTTTTGGAAAGAGGTGGTGAACAAGAGTGAAATAAAGATTCTGAGTAGCAGTGGTTATGATGAAATGAGTCCATGATTCTCAGATCTATGGTTAAATGTCTCTGTGATCCTGCTCACTGTGTGTTATGTATACAATTAAGAAAACACAACTGGCTGGGTGTGGTGGCTCACACCTGTGATCCCAACTCCTTGGGAAGCCGAGGCGGGCAGATCACCTGACGTCAGGAGTTCAAGACCAGCCTGGTCGACATGGTGAAACCCCATCTCTACTAAAAATACAAAAATTAGCCAGGCGTGGTGGTGGGCGCCTGTAATTCCAGCTACTTGGGAGGCTGAGGCAGGAGAATCGCTTGAACCCAAGAAGTGGAGGTTGCAGTGAGCTGAGATCATGCCATTGCACTCCAGCTTGGGTAATAAGAGAGAAACTTTGTCTCAAAAAAGAAAATAGAACCAACATGTATGCAACATTAGAGAAACTGTTCATTTCACTGTGGCATGCTTCCACAACAAAATGGCATAGGGTCACTGAAAACAGTTCTGACAGGGGAAAAGGTTCTTGTCTATCCTGGGGGTGGAGGGAGCATGGGGAAATAGAACTGAGTAAAAAGTCACGTTCCCAGTGGACTCAACGATGCCTAGAGTTTTTGGGCTTTTGACTCATGGGAATTACATCTAATCACTAATAGTGACTGCCTCTCATGGATGAAAATGTAAATTTCTGTTTTTCTATTTCTTTGTCCCTTTCTGTACTTTCCACATCTCCTATGATGTGTTTATAGTTGAAAAAACGGAAGAGTGTAAGAGTCTGATTCCAAGATTCTATGATTTTAAAAGAGCTTATAAGTATGAGCCTCCTCTGAATAACTCCAGAGGTTCAGAGACCTTGGCAGCCCTCAGTGACATGAATGGGGTGCTGGGCACAGATTCTCAGCGACACAGGGAGCGCTCAGAGCAAAAGGCAGGGCTCAGCCCCTGTGCTGAGCACCCTCCAGCTGTCAGTTGGCCTTAGGAACGCTGAGCCCTGTGTGCTGGGGCCTGTTAACCCAGCTCCTCCCTATTCCGCAGACCCTTGGGTCTCTTCTATAGCAGCCTGGGGTTGGCAGGGGCAGGAAGTGGGCTGGAGTGGGCCAGGCAAAAGGAGCCTAACTGCTAGGCTGGCTTCAGCCCTGAGCAACCCCTTCCTCCCTCTGAGGCCCAGGGTGCCCATGTACACAGAGCCAGAAGGAGAAGGTACCTATAGGATATTTCTCTCAGACACTAAGGCCCCTAGCTGGGGCACAAATGGTTCTCACAGGTCCGATTCCCAAGCCCTGGGCAGGAGGCACTAGCTAGTTGGGGTACAATTTCCCAGTTTGTTTTAAGCAGAAACTCAACCAATTTCATGCATCATGCTGGAAATTAGAACTCGCAGCAATTCCTGTCTTTGAAGCTCCCATAAGCGCCCGTCCCTACCCACCCTGCAAGTCTCATGCACCCCAACCAGTCACAGCTTCCTTGGGCTTTTGTGGTGTGATCACCTCTAATTTTCCACATTCCCTTTCATTTTATTTTTCTTGCTTTAATTTATTAATTAGCCTCCCTGCATGCAACACCAGCCCAGCCAGAGTGGAACTTTCAACACTGTGAACACCTCTGAAGGTTTTCTCTGCTAGTGTGTCTCAGTGGGGGAGTAGAGAGGGGGTTTCCTGCTAAAATGGAGACTCCCCAGGGGAGGCCCCAGCCCTCTTTCCTGAGACCTGCAGCTTTCAGGTGTGTGAGTGAGCAGAATGTTGAGGAATGCATTGGACTTTGTCAGACCCAAGTGCATCTATTAGTATTACAAGCAAGCATGGCTAATAATACCTAACATCTCACGGATTTTTAGGCACTAAATACTATTTTAAGCATTAATTAATCCTCAGAACACCTCTATGGAAAGGTATGATCATGATCACGCCCATCCAACAGTTATGCCAACTGAGGCACAGAACAGGGAAGCCACCTGCCCAAGCCCACCCCGCCAGGAGAGGTAAAGCCAGGCTCGGCCCCGGAAGGCAGCTCAGCGTGCCCTTGGCCTGAACCACCACCCCGCCTGGCTCTTCTTAAGGAGCCTCTCCTGGCTCAGAGCAGCCTTCCAGTGGGGTGTGGCCCACCATGATTCCTCGGGCCCTGAGAGGATCCAGGTTTTTTTTTTTCTTTGTCACCCAGACTGCAGTGCAGTACGTGATCTTGGCTCACTGCAACCTCCACCTCCCAGGTTCAAGCAATTCTCCTGCCTCAACCTCCTGAGCAGCTGAGATTACAGGTGCATGCTACCACGCCCAGCTAATTTTTTTTTTTTTTGTATTGTTAATAGAGATGGGGGTTTCACCATGTTGGTCAGGCTGGTCTCGAACTCCTGACCTCATGATTCACCCGCCTCGGCCTCCCAGAGTGCTGGGATTACAGGTGTGAGCCACCGCGCCCGGCCGAGGATCCAGGTTTACAGGGAAGGAAAGTCACCAGCTGAGGCAGCGATAGGAAATAGCACTGCCAAGGTCCTTTTCTCATTAACGCATTGTAGGTTTAGATTCTTATTGTTTAAAAAAAAATACCCTTAGAAAATACTTTTGCAAGCACCCAGTGCTCATCCGGTACTTTCTAGCCTTCCAAAAGAATCTGTGGGCACTGGGACACATCACTCCCTCTTCAGGGCTCCAGCTCAGGACACACAGGGTGCCCTTCCCTCAGGCCCTCTCACGCTCATCTTGAATCTGGATCTTGCCGGATGCCTCTCTCCCTCCCGGGTGCCCAATGCCATATCCGAGGAAGTCATTCGATAAACAGCTACAGTGAATGAAGAAACAGCTGGCACTGATGGTCCAGCTGTCCCACCCTGGCAGGTTTCTGTGGCGTGGAGCCGCCCGCACCAACCAAGTCAGTGTGAGCCACACACGGTGTTTCTGCATGAAACCCTGCCTCCATTTTACCATTGTCTGTCCCATTTTACCTGTTTCTCTACAAAATCATCTGGCCTCTCTTGAGCAATTCAGATCTAGAGACTCACCAAAAGTTAATTATTCACATCACAAAGCCATCCTTTAACCAAAGGCACCAATGCCCAGCTCTAGGCACCAAATGTATCGTGTTTGCCCAGATCAGGTTTGATGCACCTGAGTCCCTCCCACCCCATGCTCCCAGGTCATTAACCAAGGAGCAGTCCAGCGCCACTGGGAAGACAAGCTCTGGGCAGAGCTCTGGAGTCGGACTTTGAAGGAAGGGCAGATCTTGCCAGGTGGCATAGGGGGACAGTCCTCTGGGGAGAAGGAATGGGAGAGAGAAGGCAGGCCAGGCCGGGTGATGTCAGGAGCAAGCGGGGACAACAGCACGTCGGGGTGGCAGGTGGGGTGGGGCTTCCAGCCCAGCAGCCATGATCAAGCAAAGCCCAGAGTGACCACACTAGGGACCACTGTCCAGTGGTGCAGCTGTATTCCAGCCTGAGTGGGCAGAGGATGGGAATGGCTGATTAAGAAGTCAGCGGCCATGCCCTGAGTGTCTCCCAGACGTCCGAAGTCCCAGCGTACAGGAGGCTCCGGAGCAACGCCACCAGCCCCATCTGCAGACAAGAGCTGGCACAGCACCCTGGAGGAGCAACAGTGCCACTCAGCAGCTGTGTGACCTCGGGAAGCTCCCCGAGCCTCACTGGGCTTCAGCCTCCTCATCTGGGTAAATACCACCTGTGCTCACAGGGGTGTTGGGACCTCAGAGTAAGAGGATAAACTCACAGTCCTATGACTTTTAATTTCACACAGCTGCCTGACCCAGCTAAGGGGTGCCAGACAGCTGGTAAATATGCTTTCCAGGTGTCTCTGTGAGGACATTTCTGGAAGGGATCAGCATGTGAGTAGGGAGATCCAGGAAAGAGAATCCATGCCACCAATTCCAATTCACTGAGGGTCCAGATAGAACAAAAAGGCAGGTAAGGGTGGCTTCTCTCTTCTTGAGCTGGGACATCCTCCTTCTCCTTCTCCTGTTCTCAGGCCTCAGAGCTCATGGTCCCCAGGCCTTCAGACTCTGAGGCTTACCTTACTCCCCAGGCCCTCAGGCCTCAGAATCAGTCTGAATGACAGCACCGGCATCCGGAGTCTCCAGCTTCCAGGTGGCGGATCACGGGACTACTTGGCCTTCACAGCTGCAGGGGCCAGTTCCCATGATCAAGCCCCGTATGCCTCCCCACCTGTATCCCATTGGTTCTGCTCTCTGGCGAGCCCTGACTGACACGGGTGCTTAGAATTGAGCTGGGCCATGGTCGGCACTGAGATGCTTCCTTCACATTACAGATGTGAAGAAAGGTGCGTGGGGTGGCTGAGTGCACACGCTTCCTTAGTGACCCTGTATGAACCCTGGAGCATGACAGGGAGGCATCGTCCTAGGCACGGCTCCGTCCCCTCCCACCTCACAGCGTCCAGGCGTCAGCCGGCGAGGAAGGGGGCTGAGCACTCCAGCTTGTTGACACAGCAGTGGGAGCCCAGGGGAGATGCTCCGTGCGTTCCGTTCCGCACAAGCAACATTCCAGCAGGCCGGCCTCGATGGTTTGGAGATACAGGGGAACCAAGGGACGAGGCCCTCTGGGGAGGGGGTTCTGCTGGGGGAGAAGCTTGACATGAAGAGGAAGGCTGTTTGGAGAGCAGCCCCCACCCTAAGGCACCCAATCTATGAGGCAGAGGCCACACCCAGGGGCCCAAGAGTCAGTACCTTCTTACCCTGAACAGTTTATCTTTTCCTCATTACTCAACACTTAACGGGGTGACAGCCAGGATTAAACAGTAAGTCATCTGCAGCCCCATTACCGCCCCAGCAAGATGGCTCCAAATTAAATCTAACAGTCAATGAAATCGTCAATATTTAATTTGCTCATTGCAGGTGGCAATTTAGCCCTTGTGACAGTATCGTTTAATGGCAGGAACACTGGGATTTATCACACGTTATGGGACAGCAGAGCTGCCGAACTTCCTTCACGAGGCGGCCACGGCCCAGGGAGACCTCGAGGGACCCTCCACAAGCTGCCCCAGGAGGTCCGAAGCCCAAGGCCAGCTGCACCATGAGGCCGGACCACCGGACAGACCCGGGGCGTCTCACTGGGTCCACCCAAGGCACTGCTTTCCATTTCTGAACCATACTCTGGACTCCCAAGCGGGGGCTCTCCTCTCCCACCTCCTTCCCTTCTCCTGGGAGCTGCACCCCAGATGCTCATGGCTGGCCCTGCACCATTCAGGAGCCGATCGAGTGAACAGACAATGGCCATGTCCACCCCCGGTCCCACACACTCACCAACCACAGGGAAAGAAGAGGCTGCCGTCACACCTCAGTCCCGGGCTCCGTCCTCATCCCGGCCCTCCTGCTGGTGGTGGGAGCTGTACCCAGGGGCCACTGCCCACACAGCGGTCCGACGGCCCCCTCCCTCCTCCCTCTGAGCTCACAGCTGCCTCGTCCTGCACATCCTTCTGTGCCTGTGGCCTCCCTGGCCCCGAGTATCCACTCCTCGGCCACTGCTGTGGGCCCACAGCCTCTGCAGGGGACCGCAGTCTCTGAAGGCCAAGCTGAGTACACGCCTGCACAGTGCTTACCCAGCCTGAGGGTCAGGCACCGGGACGGTACACTTTACAACGATCAGCACTTCTGGAAAAAGTTGTTTGGGTTTTTCCCTGATCTTTGCACGAACAACCCTCTGAAGGTGCAAAAGCACATTCCTGAACTGACTGTAGAAGGAGTGAGAGAGAGCCGGGGTGACACACAGGGCCGGTGTGCAGGCTCTCACAGCCGTCCTCTGCGCCTCGCCACGGCCAGGCCTCGCGCTGCCTCCAGAGGGAGTTTTCAAATTCATTTTATTTGTATTTAAATAATGTACGCGTGGAATCAATAGTCAGCCCTGCCTTTCTTTTGCCACTGCTTTTTTCCCCCCTGCCTTGAGTTCCCATTTGTTTGGTGTTCTGTGTTCCTCCTGCTAATTTTTCCTAAGTTCCCTGATAGAATCACAAAGCCCTTTCCTGTGCAGACACACCAGGCACCAGCTCCCCGTCGCTAACCTAAATGGGTTTCTCTCCAGGCTGCTGGGACCCCCTCTCCTGAATTTAGATCCGCTGTTTTTCTGGGCTTAATTCCTTTATTTCAGCAAAACGCCTCACCCAGTAGCTTTCTGAGAAAGGTGTCGCGTGAGACAATGTTCTAAACCCGTTCAGGCCTTGCAAGTCTGAAAGCAGAACTCTAGGCTGACCTCATCACCCCTGGGCATTCTGAGGGCACGGCTCTGCTGGCTTCTGGCCTCCGGGTCTGCTGCACCCGACTCCTTCGTGACTGACCAGACTGCCCATCTCCCCACACAGTGAGGGTCCGCCCAAATCCTGTGCTGTGGAATTTCATGGTGCACTGTAGTGTGCACCTTTTCCTGTTAGTTGTGCTAAGAACTCCGAGAGCTTTCTCAACCCAGAGGTCTGTGTCCTTCAATTAGGAACATACACATTCCCCTGATATGGTTCTCTCGGCCAATGCCCCTGTTTTATCTGAAACTCCTTAGATAGGGATTCCGAATTTTCTCAACTTCTCTCACCTAGTCCCATTCTATTAGCATCCTATTCGACTTTTTGAGAGATCTCCTCAGCTTCATCTTCTAGCCCTCCTTTGATTTTTTTGTTTGTTTGTTTGTTTTTGAGACAGAGTCTTACTCTGTCACCCAGGCTGGAGTGCAGTGGCGCGATTTTGGCTCACTGCAACTTCCACCTCCAGCGTTCAAGCGATTCTCCTGCCTCGGTCTCCTGAGTAGCTGGGATCACAGGTGCCCACCACCACACCTGGCTAATTTTTGTATTTTTAGTAGAGACAGGGCTTCGCCATGTTGGCCAGGCTGGTCTCGAACTTCTGACCTCAGGTGATCTGCCCACCTTGGCTTCCTGAAGTGATGGGATGACAGGTGTGAGCCACGCGCCCGGCCCCACCTTTGATGATTTCACTGCACAATCTACATTTTACTTCCAATGTCTCCTGCTGGTTCTAGGGCTGGTGCCCACTGGAGCACCTGTTCTCATTCCTAGATGAAGTCTACTGCCTGATTTCTCGGAGGATGAGAGAGTTTTGGAAGCCTTCTGCTTCCTGAATGGCCTCCCCTCTCTCTCAGATCAGTTTCTGTCTATCTTGGTCTCTTCCTTGTTGGAAGCTCCCCTGGCGTGTCCTGAGACCACTGACAATCTGCTCCTGTCTCAGGACGAGGCTCTCAGGCCTTCCGGAGGGCCTGGTGTGCTGGTGACACTGAGTAACAAATGTCTTCTAGAGAAGGATGACATTTTGCCCCGACCCATCTTCTCACACTCTCCACTTTGGGCTTCACATCGTAACTGCTGGACTTCTCACATTTCTGGGCCTCTTTGTGCTTTGCTCTTGTGTGGGCCTTTGCTCCTGCTGACTGTCCCCTGCCTGGTCCTTCATGCTCCTCTCTAACTGGTCCAGGTGAAGGGTAGACACCAGTCCCAGCAGGTGCTCTCCCAAGACCCCAGGAAAGGTGTTCACGTGCTCAGTAGGTTTCACTCACACCTGCTGCCTCTGGCTCTGAACTGGAGACCAGTCCATCTCTGCTCCTACCATGGAGAGGAAGCCAGTGATGGGGAAGATGGGCAGGTCATTCAAGAGGGCGCCAGGCGGCCCAGGTGCTGCAGGGGATGTCTGAGCTGGGCACAGCAGCAGCATCTACGACAGGGAGCCAGTGCTACAAGGGAGCAGTCTTCACGGAGGAGCCGATGATTGAAAAGTAAAGAGATGACCAACAGGTAAACAGGAGGGAAGACATCCCAGGAGATGAAATGGCTTCCGTTGGGACCAGAGGTGTGAAAGAAGGACAGGAGCTGAGGAGATGCAAACACAGGGTCGGACCGGAGCGAAAGCAAGGGCAGGGGCTGAGCCCAATGGGAGGCAGCGGAAGTGAGCTGGGCCGCTCGGGAAGTCGGGGCAGCACCTCTAGGAAGGGCTGTGGGCAAGGCCAGTCCTCACCCCAGAGAGTGGGCCCTCCGCTGTGTGCCCTTGGCACCAGACGTGTCTCTAGTCCTGTAACCCTCTCTAGTTGCTGAAACCTGAGCATTCCTCACTGCACACCCAATGCCTCACACAAGGCCTGGCACACAGTAGATGCTAAGTAAACATCCACCTGAAAAGACAACCTTCCCACGAAACTCCTGGACGTCAAGTCCTCCACAAGCCACGGGACCCACTGTTGGATCTACTTTTCCATTTCCTACCCGTTTCCAGTTGTCATGGCCCTGCAGAGACACCCCCTTCCCTCCACAGTTACCTGAGTTCAGTGTCAGATGCTGGCTTTAAGAGATGACATCCAGACAACTATCCCTTTTATCCTTCACTGCCTTAAAAATGAGAAAATTCAGGCTGGGCATGGTGGTTCACGCCTGTTATCCCAGCTCTTTGGGAGGCTGAGGCGGGCAGATCACAAGGTCAGGAGTTTGAGACCAGCCTGACCACTATGGTGAAATCCTGTCTCTACTGAAAATATAAAAATTAGCTGGGACTGGTGGCACATGCCTGTAGTCCCAGCTACTTGGAAGGCTGAGTCAGGAGAATCACTTGAACCCAGGAGGTGGGGTTTGCAGTGAGCCAAGATCATGCCATTGCTCTCCAGTCTGGGCAACAGAGCAAGACTCCATCTCAAAATATAAATAAATAAAAAATAAAAGGGAAAATCTGGGGTTGACACAGCAGTCTGGTAGCACCAGGCAAAGCCCTCCAATCTTGTCCCTCAATGACCACAGTCACCTGCTTCCAAAATCTTCCCCCAACTCTCCACTGGCTGGAAGTCACTGCTCACTGCACCTTATTCAAGGGCCGTGGGCGATCTGGGCTGTTGGCTTTTCCCAGGTGTGTCATTCCCAAGAGCTGTGTGATGGTGCTGACAGTGTCAACTGGACTGGACCATGGGGTGCACAGACGTCTGGGCAAGCATGACTTTGGTGTGTCTGCGAGGATGTTTCTGGATGAGATGCACATCGGAACTGGCGACCTGAGTAAAGCAGGTAGCCCTCATCAGTGCCTGAGGGTCTCATCCAGCCAGCTGGAGGCCTGAACAGAGCACACGGTCTGAGTAAGAGAATTCCTGCCGTCTGCCTGCACTGAGCTTGGACACCAGGGTTTTCTTGCCTTCGGATGCAAACTGAAGAGTCCGCCTTTCTCAGGTCTCCAGCCTCCTTGTGGACTGGAACTTACATCATCGACTCTCCAGGGTCTCCAGCTTGCCCACTGGACCTGAGGATCTGTCCCCTCATAATCACACGAGTTGAAGTTTCATATAATTCCAACTTTTATTTTAGAGTCAGGGGGTACAGGTGCAGGAGTGTTACATGGGTATACTTTGTGATGCCTGATCTGGGGTACCACTGATCCTGTCCCTCAGGTAGTGAGCAGAGTACCCAAGAGGTTTTCAACCCTTGCTCCCCTCTGTCCCTCTCTGCTCTAGGAGTCCCTAGTGTCTACTGATGCCATCTTTAGGTCCCTGTGAATCCAATGTTCAGCTCTTAATTCCATGTGAAAACAGGTGGAACTTGGTTTTCTGTTCCTGTACTAATTTGCTTAGGATAATGGCTTCCAGGCCGGGTACAATGGCTCACACCTGTAATACCAGAACTTTGGGAAGCCAAGGCGGGCGGATCACCTGAGCTCAGGAGTTTAAGACCAGCCTGGCCAACATGGTGAAACTTGCCTCTACTAAAAATACAAAAATAAGCTGGGTGTGGTGGTGCATGCCTGTAATCCCAGCTACTCGGGAGGCTGAGGCAGGAGAATCACTTGAACCTGGGAGCCAGAGGTTGCAGCGAGCTGAGATTGTGCCACTGTACTACAGCCTGGGTGACAGAACGAGACTCTGTCTCAAAAAAAAAAAAAAAAAAAAAAAGGATAACGGCCTCCAGCTACATTTGTGTTGTTGCAAAGACCATTATTTTATTCATTTTTATGGCTGCATCGTATTCCACGATGTATATGTACCACATTTCTTTATTCAATTCTATTGATGGGCACTTAGGTTGATTACATGTCTTTGCTATTGGGAGTAGTGCTGAGATGTACCCACAAGTGCATGTGTGTTTTGGGTAGAAGGATGTATTTTCTTTAGGATATATACCCAGTAATGGGATTGCTGGGTTGAATGGTAGCTCTGTTTCAAGTGTTTTGAGAAATCTCCAAACTGCCTTCCACAGTGGCTGAACTTATTTGCATTCCCACCAACAGTGTATAAGCATTCCCTTTTCTCTGCAGCCTCACATAACTTTTTAATGATCTGTAGATGCGCCTCAACTTACAATGAAGTTACATCCCGATAAAGTCACTGTAAGTTGAAAACATCCTAAGTTGAAAACACATTTGATAACCCTGGTCTACTGAACATCACAGCCTAGCCTAGCCTACCTCAATGTGCTCAAACACCTCACATGAGTGTGGCTGATGGGAGCTGCGGCTCACATTCACTGCCCACCATGGCAAGGGAGTATCATACGGAGTGTCGCTAGCCTGGGAAAAGACCAAAATTCAAAGTATGGTTTCTACCAAACATGTGTTGCTTTTGCACCATCAGAGTCACAAAAGTGAAACCATCATCGGTCAGAGACCGTCTGTACACCACACATCCTACTGGCCGTGTTTCTCCAGAGAACTCTGACAAATACAAGCTGTCATGTAACAGCTTACTGGGTCTTATGTAACCCAGTGCCTTGCTCAGAGGGAATGTTGGGTGCTGGATGGGCACATGCCTGGAGGAAGAGCTGCCTGCAGGTGCCTCTGGAACGGCGGGGGATGGAGGCTGGGGCGGGGTGGGGGCATACTCTACTTGTGATGTGGCCAGAGAACTCACCCCTGTTGTATTTAAATGCCCTACAAGAACACCTCATAGCACCAGGAAGAGAGCTGCACGGAACAGATTTCTCTTCCAAGCATCATGATGGGAAAACAGATCACAGCTCCTTCCACCTGTGCATTCTTCCATGGTTTGCAAGGTACTGGCTGGCCCCCAATCATCCAGTTCTTTCAACAATCCTGGGCAGACACTGCCATCTGGAAATGAGGAGGCTGAGTTCTCTGGGGGCTCAGGGGCTCCCCCTAGATCAGAATCGAGGTCTCAGCTTCTCTGCAAGGACACTCTGCAGCTGTGACATGGATTCCCTGCTCTCCCTTCTTCTAAAATCAAAGGGGAAACCTCTCATGGGAGGCCTGGCCTGGCAGCCACGGTCACACCACAGCAGCGGCCCAGAGAGCAAGACAGCACGCTGGTGAGGGAGAGCAACCCACCACACTCAACTGTGTTTCAAGGGTACTGAGGGTGGATCGGCCCTCATTGTTTTAGTGCCAAAGGATTTTTTTTAACCTAGAAATAAAGTGACTTCTATGAAGCCCTCACTTCTATGAAGCAGGGTCTGAGAGCCCCAAGATGGCGCAACCCATGGTTTCTCAAAGCCTTTCTTGGCAACCTCATTATGGTCATCATCGTCATCACCACACCGAGCAAGAAGTGGGGCTCAAGGGTGACAGGAGAACGGACACAAAGGTGCTTTGTAAACAGCAGGGCAACGTCCAGGTGCTCACCGCAGACTTTCGGAGAATCTGAGGCCTTCCCTGGCTATACACTCCCTGGGGCAATGTGGAGCTGAGGCCCATGCCAGGCCCAGCACCCTGAACATGGCCCACAGCAGTCAGGTGACATCTGCAAGGACAGACACCACCAGAGTTGGGAGAAGCAGGCCCACCCCGAGCCTCTGCTCAAAGCTTCTCTCTCCATGTGGGGGACCCCAAGGGCCAGCCACACAAGACATTTCCTGTTTGCGGACACACCTGCCACCTGCCTTTGACTCCAATCATTGACTTCCTGTAATGGATCAAAGCTTGGTACAGAGGGCATGAAGGGTCATCTTTGCAAGGGCACTGGCTCCAGGGCCAGCTGGCTGTGTTCCACCCCGACCTCCACCCTGTCCAGCTGTGCGTCAGGAGGGCTGCTGGAAGCCTCGGCTTCCTCCTCACTGGAGCAGACCCAACACGAGCAAGAGCATGTGTTTCCTGGGGCTGCAGGGAAGATGAAACAGACAAACATCTGTACGTATGTGCAGCCACTAGACAGTGACAAACACAGACGGTTCAATATACTCATTAATATTAATATTCACTGAGGCCTCGACCCTCTGTCTTCCCTGTTAACCATTATCTTCCCTCAACACAGAACCACCCAGAGACACACTCAACAGTTAGACCACTCTTCCTGCCGACAGCCTCGGCCCGAGAGAGGATAGGACTTCCATGGTGCACTCCAGCACCCCTGCACTCACTCTCTCACCCTTGAACCTGGTGTCTCCCACTGAGCAGCTCAGGCCTGGCCATTTGGCAACCCCGGGGGTGCAGAGCACCACTCCCAAACCTCCGATCTTCAGCAGTGGAACAACAGCCCCCAACTCGGTGGGAGAAGATTTTACTCACTGCGGCTCAGCATTTAAATGACCCGGTTATGCTAACTCCAGCTGCAGTGATTAATAACTACATTTTAAAGGGAGCTGCCTCCCAGGGCGAGGTCTCTGGGGAAGAGTTTTTGCCTGCAGCACAAGTTCTCTTGTGACTTTAGACGAGCAGTGGGTCTACTCTGTTCATTCATTCACTTATTTTCTATGAGGGATTTTAAATGCCTCGGTTTTTTTCCATTCCCAGTCTCAGGCCCAAGTCTCCTGGCCACCTGGAGACTCACAGTAAACTGGGCCTGAAGCAGCCTCTCAGGCCAGCTCTCGGTGCAGCAGGTGTGGCCCAAACCCGGTCTGGCTGCCTTCTGCAGGGTGAGGCTGGCAGCCCTTAACATCCCTGATCCTCATCCTCAGCTTCTGTCCATACACTGGAGATGAAGTGGCTGGAAAAACCATGCATATACAGTGCCCGGAGCAGGGGCAACTTAGGGGGTCCTGTCCTTTCCCTCCCCTGTGCTGTGGTGGGGCTCCCAGCAGGGTGCCTGCAATGTGGCATGAACACCACAGTTACTCTAAGTCCCAGCCTGGGACTCCACCTGGCTTGAACAGCAGCCCGAAGATGGGCTTTGCTGGACATTCCTCCCTGGGCCACCTGTCCAGGCCAGGCTTCCTGACCTCTAAGCACAGCAGCTTTCGGTCAAACTCGGCTGCAGAGCTGCTTGTATGAGGATGGCCATGCATGTCCCCCTTGAAACCTGTCCCAGCCTCTTCCCCTCTGCACAGCCCCCAGATGTGGGTCCTCTGGGGTCTGTACCTATCCCCCCTGCCCCCCTACCACACTAGCCACCTGCACCCAGCAGAGCTCACCATCTGTCCAGCTAGAATTCAGCCACCCTGCCCCACCCTCCCCACATGCCACTTCCACCTTTTTCTGTCCTGCATGGCCCTGGTCCTCCTGCTCGGTCTAGGTTCTCACCATTTTCCCGTGTTTGGCTGAAGGGATGCCCTCTATTATCCCAGATGCAGCCTCTCCTCCCTGACTTCTTTCCCAGCGCGCTGGGCTGAGATGATCCCCCTGGCCCCTCAGCTGTCCTAGCTGTCTCGATCGTCTGTCTTCTTCAGCCTCCAGACCAGAGCTGAGAGGCTGGTGCCTGACCTGGGAAAAGCTGAGCAGGGTCACACTGTCCACTAGCTGGGAAGTCAGATGACCAGACTGGAGCCACCACCAGATGCCGGGCAATGGGGTGGACAGGGCCATCCCAGCAGCCTGGGGTGAGTGCCAGCCACATATCCACATGGGCTCTAAGCAGGGACGCCTAGGCATAGGGGGTCAGGACACCCCCCACCCCAACCACCAGCCCAAAGCTGCACATGCCCTGCTCCACCGCTTCCTCCCCAAAGGAGGTGAGCCTCTTCCAGAAATCCCACTTCCAAAGGCCCAGTTCCCACAAGCCTGTCACCCACTGGGCACCCAAGGTGGGGCCGTGTCTTCCTCTGGAGAGTGGTGTTTCTCCAGCCATCCCTCCAGCTTGGAAAGCCCCTTCCCCAGCTCAACTCTCCTCCAGGGCCTGCCAGATGCCCTCCCACATCCTGGGCACTCCCTGCATCCCTCTAGTCCCTCGCTCCTACGCTGCCTGGGCCTCCTAGACGGGCCCCGCTCCAGCTTTCCAGCATAAAGGGAGAGGCAGAGCCCGGGCCAGCCCAAACCAGGAGGGAGTCCTGCTGCTCACGGAGCCTCAGAAAACCAGGAGTCTCCAGCCCCTTTTAGAGCGAGGCCTGAGCCTTGTTGGGTGCAGGCACTAGCCCAAGGTCACACAATCTGTGTGAAGGTCAAGGGAAGACAAGCAGAAAAGCTGGGCCCCCAAGCCCAGCTCTTGTCACTCAACCCTTGGGCAGGCCAGTGTCCACTGGGAGCTCTGGGGACACTGCAGCATCCCTTTGAGGACAGACCCCAGCACTGGAGATGGAAGAGACCCAGCCACTGTCCCCAAGGAGTCCCTGGGCAGGCAGGGAGACCACAGGTCAAGGCCAGGCAGGTGCGGTGAAGGGAGCCAGGAGGAGTCCTCCCTTCTGACCCTGGGTCCCTCCAACTGTCTGTCACAGGTGGGGGCCAGGCCAACCCTGCAAGCTGCCATACACATCAAGGCCCCAGCATGGGGCAGTGGTGGCCCCCGCAGTAACCTCCAGCAAAGCCAACGAGACCTAGAAAAATCATGATGGGTGATAGCTTTGAAACTGGAAGTCAGTCCCAGATGGAAAGGTGGCATTGCTGCAGAGGCTCCCAGAGCAGCACCCACGCTCGAGCTGGTGTGTGATACAGATAAACAGGCTTTCTCGACAGACTGTGGAAGGCTTAAGTTACCTTTCTATCCCACCCACCCAGCCTCTCCATTCAACTTGCAATCTCCCCGAGAGCCCACTGGCCAGGTCCCCTGTGTACAGGTTGAGAAAAAAACACAAGTAAAGGTGACCACATCTCAATACCATTGTAAGAAAACGCAACTCTCTTTCTGCTTCCCCATGGAGAGCCACTGGAGCTGAATCAGGAACTTTCTCCAACCACTGAGTGCCCTGAGGTGGGAGTTGGAGGTCCTCTCGCTTGGGGCGGGGGCGGGGGAGGCACCAATGAACCCTACACAGAGACTAGGGGGACAGCGGCTGCCACCACAGAAGAGTTCTTCTTACTTTCTTTTTTTTTTTTGAGATGGAGTCTCCCTCTGTCGACCAGGCTGGAGTCCAGTGGCCCAATCTTGGCTCACTGCAACCTTCGCTTCCTGGGTTCAAGAGATTCTCCTGCCTCAGCCTCCTGAGTAGCTGGGATTACAGGTGTACGCCACCACACCCAGCTAGTTTTTGTGTTTTGGGTAGAGACGAGGTTTCACCATGCTGGCCAGGATGGTCTCAATCTCTTGATCTCATGATCCTCCCACCTTGGCCATCCAAAGTGAAGGGATTACAGGTGTGAGCCACTGTGCCCAGCCCACGACAGAAGAGTTCTTTTACTTTTTTAAAATAAACTTTTTAGTTCGGGCGCGGTGGCTCACACCTGTAATCCCAACACAGGGAAGCGAGGCGGGTGGATCACAAGGTCAGCAGTTCAAGACCAGCCTGGCCAATATGGTGAAACACCATCTCTACTAAAATACAAAAATTAGCCAGGCATGGGGGTGTGTGCCTATAATCCCAGCTACTCGGGAGGCAGAAGCAGAATAATCACTTGAACTTGGAAGGCGGAGGTTGCAGTGAGCCAAGATGGCACAACTGCACCGCAGTCTAGACGACAGGAAAAGACTCCATCCAAAATAAATAAATAAATAAATAAATAAACTTTTAATTCTAGAATAGTGTCTGGTTACAGAAAAGTTATAAAGATATAGCACAGAGCATTCCCATGTAGTCCATGCTGTTTCCCCGACTGTTAACACCTGACACTGGCCTGAAGCGTCTGCCCTACCAGGGAACCGATGTCACGTACATGTCGCTAACTGAAGTCCACACTGTATTCAGGCTTCTTTCATTTTTCTCAATGTCCTTTTCTGTCCCAGGATCCCAACGAGGATCCCACATGACATTTCATCGTCACTCTCCCCAGGCTGCCCTGGACTGGGAGAATTTCTGACTTTCCTTGTTATTGATGACCTGGACGGTCTGAGGACGATGGATCAGGAATTTTGCAGAATGCCCTCTTAGTGGGATGTGTCTGTTTCTCTCACGATTGGGCCGGGGTTAGGGGCTTTGAGGAGGAAGACTGTAAAGGTATGTGGTGCCATTTCCATCACATATCAAGGGCGCATCCTGTCGACCTGGCTTGTCATTGCTGGTGCTGACCTTGGTCACCTGACTGACTTGCGACTGTCAGGCATCTACTTGGGAGGCTGAGGCATGAGAATCACTTGAACCCGGGAGGCAGAGGTTGCAGTGAGCCAAGATCGCATCACTGCACTCCAGTCTGAGTGACAGAACGAGATTCAGTCTCAAAAAAAAGAAAGAAAGAAAGAAAAAGACAAATGGAGCCATTTGAGGATTGCACATCAGATGTGTGAAAGCCTGGGGGCCCAGCTGGCTCAGCATATGACGGGCATGGCTGAGTGCTAACTTTCCGCTCCTTGCCACAATTCTATAAGGGCCTATATTATCACATTTTACAGATGAGGAAATGGAGGAACAGAGAGGTTAAGTAACTGGCCCAAGGACATCCAGCTACTAAGGGCTGAGATTTGAACACTGTCTTGTTTTTCCATGTGCTCTGGACAACCTTCAAGCTCATGACTCTATCATCACATCCTCCAGCAGTGCAGCCAACTCCTGAAACTACAGGTGGTCAACCAAGATCACAGCTCTGCCCTACTGACTTTGTGGTGGACCAGGTGGGGTGCAAGGAAAGACAGACACGTCCGTACAGAGCTTGAGGCTGAGCTCAGGAGACAGACCCAGCCAGTGTGGGCCTGTCTGCCAGCTTCCACCATATTGGTTAGGCTGGCTTTGGGGTGTCCTTGGTGATACTCGGGGAAGCCAGAGCCCAGGGAGGCTGTGCAGCCAGCCCAAGGCCACAGAGATGACTTATCGGAGAGGTGCATCACATTCCTGCCTCCAACCTGGGAGAGTGCGCTTTCCACTAGGAAGAAAGATTAAAAGGGTCCTGAGGGAAGGATACTTCCCCATCCCTGGAAGCCGGGCTGGCCATGCCAGCTAACCTGCTCTGTGCAGAAAGGCGGGGGGAGTCTTTTCTGTACACTGTTTTTTCAGGCTTGAGACTCCAGGAATTCCTAGTTGCTTCTGCAAAGCCACTGGGCAGATGCTGGTCAAGCAGAGCTGAACCAAAGGCAGGGCCTGTGCCAGGGGAGGGTGGGGCCTTGCAGCGCTGGGTGTGCCAGGCAGCAGCCCCATGCCCACCCCTCGAGATCCGCTGCTACGGAGCCACCAGTGGCTCCCCACGGTCTCCCTTAACCACCTCAGCAATGACACCAAGGCCAGCATGACCCTACCCACACCTGCCTGCCTTCAACGGCAGCAATTCCCAGGCCATTTCTCAGCCCTCCCTAGAAACCTGGGCTCAGGGTCAAGATGGGTCTGTGTGGTCAAAGCTCCCCAGACTGCTCTAGCTCTTTGTCCAGTCCAGCCACAGAGAGCCACAGTCCTGCCTCCGCCAGCCTCACCTGCCAGGGTTCCCTCTTGGCCCCAAATTTAACTCTAAGCTCTTTGGAGACTATACAGCCAGGAAAGATTGTGGGGATAAGTGGTGAGGTATATAAACCCAAGACTTCCTTTGATCAGCATGCTGATTACCTTCTGACTAGCAGAAAGTGGGGGGTGGCTCTTCAACTGTTTTGCCTCCATTTCTCCATCTTTAAAATGAAACTGCTCACCTCCTATGGTGTGGCAAGGATGACATCATCACCTAAGGTCTGGCAAGGATGACAATCAGCTCAGCAAGCACTCACAGAGTCAGCACTCCTCCTCTAACCCAGCCGGTCAGACCAGCAGCACCAGCAGAGCGTGGGGACTCGTCTCAAAATGCAGATTCTCAGGTCCACCCAAGAGCAGTTAAATCCAAAACCTTGGGAGGAAAGGCTCAATAACCTGTGTTTTGGAAGGAGTTCTAATCCACCCACCCTGTGTCTTTCAACCACAGGGCTCCTCACTTGCAGCTGGACCCTGTAAGTCACCATCACCAGCCCCGGTGTCGCTATGAAGCCAGTTTGGCGTGAGTGGCTCTGAAGCCCTCCTCTCACCTGACGAGGCATGCTCGGGTTTTCTCCGTCCTCCCCTGAATTCTTTCTGCCATTTGTTTTTCAGATGATAAAGCATTGGTGCCTGGTAAACAGCCCTACCCGGGGCCATTTGGGGCTGGCAGCAGAAGAGGTGCACCCGAGACCACCTGTACCATGTACAGAGTTGGGCAGATGCTGAGAAGGGGACTACACTTTCCATTCTTGGACTTTGGGTGACTTGGGGCCAGTTTACACTGTGTCCACCCTTTGCACTCCCAGGTACCCGCAGAAGCCTGAATTCCCCAACATGCAGCTACCATCCACTCCAGGGCTTCCGGTGCCTCGGGGCAGGTGACACAACAGGGCCTGGTCCTTGAGCGGCTCTATCTCTCGCTTCCCCAGAAAACTCAGCCTCGTGCCTCCACCTCCAGGTAGCCCTGCTGGGTGTACCCGGTAGAGTCACTCTCTCCTCTGAGTCACTGCATGCCCCAACGCGGCTTTGTGCTGACCCCTCCCACACTTGCTGGGTCTGTCTCCCAAGCTCTGTATCAAGCTCTTTACCGATGTGCCTGTCTTTCCTTGCACCCCCGCTGGTCCAGCACAAAGGCATGAAGCAGGTGCCCCACAGCTGCTAACAAACACACAAAAAAACAGGCTCAGGGAAGTTAAGGAACTCCCAACTCCAGGTTACAGTTGGTGGGGAGAGTTCAGGGTTCTGGTGGGCTCAGGACAGTGTCACCCACACCAGCTGCACTGAATGCTATAGGATGGGCAACACTGCATCTGCTCAGACCCACAGGCCCTCCCCTAATGAATGGCATGGCTGGGTCTTGGAGGAGCCCTCACAGCGGAAAACATTAATGAGAGATAAAGGCTTTGGCTTTGAAATTCAAATTCCTTTGCATTCTTCATCAACTTCTTCCCAGAGACAATGACTCAGATGGGCTTTTCCAGACCTAATCACTTTGATGTTGCTAATGAAAATGTGAAAGGCGATGAAGGAGGACTTTTTTTCTTTTCACTTTGGTAAAATGTATGAGTTATGGATTTGGGCATTTTGGCCTGTTGTGCATTTTCATCATCTTAAGGGGGAAAAACCCCGAAAAACCAAAGACACCTGAAACCGAGTCTTAGTGGACACAGCTGCTCGCTGGCACAAGGAAGCCGCTGCTGGCTCCCCAGGCCCACGCTGTGAGTGCAGACTCCTCACGTACGTGGCTAGCGCTCTGGACAGAAGCAGGCATCGTGTGGGCACTCAACAGCCCTCACTCAGCCAGCAAACACTGAGCATCTCCTGCATAACCTTCACTGGTGGAGCTGAGCTTCTGCTGGGACAAACAGGATTCTGCCCCTGTCCCTCCCCAAAAGCCATGTGCACAGAAGCTGTGTGTCCGTCCTCCTACAGGCAGGGACCGTGTCTTTGCTGCCAGACAACTTGGGCCCTGGCACAGGCCTGGTGCCCAGTGGGTCAAGGGAGTAGGGGCAGGAGAAGGGAGGTTGGCAGGCAGGGCACTCTGAGAATAGGAGGCATATCTCAGCTGTGAGAATGACACCGGGTGACTGTCACTTTAACAAACTCCCACTCTGGGCTCTGATGACCCTCAGCCTTGCTGTCAGAATCAAGTGCAAACACAATGGCTGACTCCCATCCCCAGTCATCACAGGCCGGTGGAGTCTGTGTGTCTGTATTTAAGATGGAAGTCCCCATGGGGCTTCACCCCCTTCAGGTCCTCAGGCCTCCGCCAGAAAAAATGGGGTCTTCTGGTCTCCATCCTGTCTCCTCCCCATCCCTGGGCCCTCCAAAGGGCACTCAAGTGCACTCAAACTATGCACATCAGCTTCCAGACTGGCAGGTGTCAGCTCCCACCTCTGAAACCAGGGGTACACCTGTAATCCCAGCAAACTAAAAATTAGCGACTTTTCTTAGACTCCTCAGAGAATTGAGGTTACAGGACAAATAGCCAACCCCAAAACTAAAGACAGGCTGGCCTGATGTGGTGGCTCATGCCTGTAATCCCAGCACTTTGGGAGGCTGAGGCGAGTGGATCACGAGGTCAGGAGATTGAGACCATCCTGGCCAAAACGGTGAAACCCTGTCTCTACTAAAAATTTAAAAATTAGCTGAGTGTGGTGGCATGTGCCTATAATCCCAGCTACTCAGGAGGCAGGAGAATGGCTTGAACCTGGGAGGTGGAGACTGCAGTGCACTCCAGCCTGGCAACAGAGCGAGACTCCATCTCAAAAAAAAAAAAAAAGAGAGAGACAGACGGAGACATAGCTCACCGTGAGGAGAGGCTGCTGGAGCCAGGAACTGGGAGGAACAAAAGGCAACTTCAGTAAACTGCTGGATGGAGCTGAGTGTGGGCTACCTTGAGAATTAAAACCCAGGGGCCCAGAATGGGGGCATACTTTTGTGGGGTTTACCTTCAGAAACCCCACCAGGGTCTCAAAGTGAATACTGGAGAGAAATCCCATGGTGTTTGCCCAGGGTAAGGGGAAAGGGAACCATTCTGAAACCCAACTAACATATATAGTGTCCACTGTGTTCCCAGCTTTCTCCAGGTAGTGTAAGGGTGGGGTCATCATGGGAGGGGAAAGTGTGGCTCTTGCCCCCCGAAGCTATGCAACCAGTTGAACAAGACCTAGCCCAGCACTGTGAAGTCAGGGAAGACTTCTTGGAGGAGGTGGTGCCAAGTCAGTTCTTAATATATTAGCAGGAATAAGCCAAGAGAGGGGGCAGGTAAGGACAATGTAGGCAGAATTAGCAGAAACAAGACTGGGGGCATAGTTTTGGGACACCAATGAGACACCTTGGCCAGGCTGACACTTCTCCTTGCTCAGAAGCACTAAAAGCTTTGGGCTGAGGCTACAGCAGAGAGGTGTGACCATCAGTCCCATTCTCTGCCTGGAGTGTTTGAGTGTGATTCCGTAAACATGGATATGCGGCCAGGTGTGGTGGCTCACGCCTGTAATCCCAGTACTTTGGGAGGCCGAGGCGGGTAGATTGCTTGAGGTCAGGAGTTCGAGACAAGCCTGGCCAACATGGTGAACCTCTGTCTCTAATAAAAATACAAAAATTAGCCAGGGGTGGTGGCAGGTGCCTGTAATCCCAGCTAGTCAGGAAGCTGAGGCTGGAGGGTCACTTGAGGCCAGGAGGTTGAGACTGCAGTGAGCCATGATTGTACCACTGCACTTCAGCCTGGGCAACAAAGCGAGACTCTGTCTCAAAAACAAAAAACAAAAAACCCCACAGTGGCTCAGGCCTGTAATCCCAGCACTTTGGGAAGCCGAGGCAGGTGGATCACCTGAAGTCAGGAGTTCGAGAACAGCCTGGCCAACACAGTGAAATCCCATCTCTACTAATAATACAAAAATTAGCCAGGCGTAGTAGTATACACCTGTAATCCCAGCTACTCAGGAGGCTGACACAGGAGAATCGCTTGAACCCAGAGACGGAGGTTGCAGTGAGCTGAGATCGAATCACTGCACTCCAGCCTGGGCAACAGAGCAAGATTCCGTCTCAAAAAAAAAAAGCATATGCCTAAGGACACAGAGGTTGGCACAAACACACCCTGATGTGACACATGCTCACATTTCCACCCCAGCAGCCTACCTGCCCACGTGTGTTGGTACCACACTGCACAAAGTCCTACACCTGTGCAGCTTACATTGAGTTTCCACACTAGGCAAATGCACTGTGACCACAGCGGGTCACTTGGGGGCCCTAGTCACCACCTGATCTGCTCACAGATGCAGCCTGGTGCTGTACACTGTGTGTCCAATCAGACCAGAAATTGAAGGAGAGAGAGCCAGCTCTTCAAACGGCAGGTATCCTGCCTCCCATGCTGGTTTTACAGTTCAAATCAGGGCTGCTGAGCATGAATATGATTTAGATTTAATAAGACCGGGGTGGTATACGGAGATATAGATGCCAACCAATTTGTTTCAATGAATAGTGTAACGTTCTCTCTGTTATTGAAAATTCTGATCATATAATACTGCTCAGTAACCAATCACTGAACAAGCGAATCAAAATGAAATGTGAATTAACACACGGGTGTTGTGATGAGAAACAAACATCCTAGAATTCAAAGGCGAGAGAATCCTCAGAGATCCTCCTGTCAGTCTCTGTCTCTCCTCTAGCACGGAGCCACGGCCTGTCCTAGACACTGACTCCCACCTTCTCTCCCTCCACCTGCTCCCCAATCTGCACCCTTGGCTGAGGGAAGAGAGCAGAGAATCTTCCTGAAGCCCCCATCACCATCCTCCTCTCACCCCTTCTGCATCAAACCCGCCTTTTCTCCAAGGAAGCAGAATCAAGGGTCTGAGCTCCGCCAGCCCCACCCCTGGGATGAGCCGAAGGTGTGACGAGCACCTGCCTGGCCTCAGACTCCCCCTCTGGCCACCGTGACACTGGTCTGGAGCAGGAAATGCCTTTGGGTGGGTGCCTCACAGAGCCACAGAGGCCCCTGTCCCTCCTGGCCTGGTGACACTGGACACTGCTCATGGGGTCCTCTCATGAGTCGCAAGCTGGACTCATCACTGGGCACCCTCCTGCCCTGACAGCAGAGAGGATTTTCTAAGCATTTACAGAACACCAATCTATGCTGGGCACTGTGGCGTGAGCTTCCTCCAGCTCATCTCACCCTATAAGGAAGGCAGGAGGGAACCCAGGCTCCCGCCACCTTCTTCCCCAAAGCTGCAGCAGAGGGCCAACTCAGCGAGGAAAGCCAGGTGGCAAAGCCGCAGAGGCTGCTCTGAGTGCTGTCCGTGGTACTGAACCAGCGGGCTTCTTGGGGCCAGCAGGTCCTTCCACCGAGGGCTCCACTTCCGCCTCACCCAGGAGAGGGTGCTGGTCAGTTCTGCTTCATTTCCAGAATTTATCTTGGTTAAAAAGAAAACCTACTTTAAAAATTTTGGTCAGGCACAGTGGCTCAAGCCTGTAATCCCACCATTTCAGGAGGCTGAGGCAGAAAGACTGCTTGAGGACAAGCATTCGAGACCAGCCTGGGCAACATGGCGAAACCCCATCTCTACAAAAAAAATTGGCCAGGCATGGTGGTGCACACCTGTAGTCCCAGTTACTCAGGAGGCTGGGGTTTCACCTGAGTCTAGGAGGCTGAGGCTGCAGTGAGTTGTGATTGCACTACTACACTCTAGCCTGGGCAATAGAGCAAGACCCTGTCTCAAGAAAAATTCTGTTTTTAATTGACACATAACTGTACATATTCATGGGGTACAGTAAGATATTTTGATGCATATATGTATTGTGTAATAATGGGTATTTAGCATACCCATCACCTGATAAATTTATTTCTTTGTGGTGAGAACACTCAAAATCCTCTCTTCACACTGTTTTAAGATACACAATACCATGCTGTGAAGTGCCACAGTCACCCTACTGTGCAATGCAACACCAGAACTATTCCTCCCACCTAACTGTAACTTTGCACCCATTGACTGACCTCTCCCTATCCAAACTTTTAAAATGTGGACTTCATGCCATTTTAGAAGGAAAAAAGCAAAATTACAACTCACATTTCACAATTTACACAGTTGGTTTCATGCACTTTTGACTGTTCTGTTTCTGAAAGTTATACAAGTTTCAGCCTCTGGGGAGCTGGAGGTGTCCTGTCCCTGGAGGTTGTGTGGCCAAGGACAGCCCATACCCATCTGCCTGCCCTGAAGCACAGAATCTCACATTTGAGGCAGGAAGCCCATACCCACAGGCCTACTTAAAAACATACAGGTGTTTTATAAAGTACTGAAGAGGGATTAAATGTTCTTAAACGTGTAACATTTGAAGAATAACAACACCAGCATCATCTATGTACGTAGCACTCAGCTTAAGAAAATGGCCAGGGCCAGGCGGTGGCTCAACCCTGCAGTCCCAGAACTTCAGGAGGCCCAGGTGGGAGGATCACTTGAACCCAGGAGTTCAAGACCAGCCTGGGCAACATGGCAAAACCCTGTGTCTACAAAATATACCAAAAAAGTGGCACACGCTTGTAGTCCCAGCTATTAATACTGGGGAGACTGAGGTGGGAGGATCAGGTGAGCCTGAGAGGGTGAGGCTAAAGTGAGCTGTGATTATGTCACTGCACTCCAGCCTGGATGACAGAATGACACCCTGTCTCAAAAAGAAAAAAAAAGGAAGGAAAAAATAAAATGAATATTAACTTTGAAATCCCTCACTCACTATGGGTAACTACTACTATTTTGCATTTATCATCCCCTGACTTTTTTTTAATAGTTTACCACATATGTATATCAAAAAGCGTATTGGCTTTTATTTTTTTGTAGAGACGTGGGTTCACCATGTTGCCCGGGCTGATCTCAAACTCCTGGCCTCAAGCAATCCTCCCACCATGGCCTCCCAAAGTGCTGGGATTACAGGTGTGAGCCACTGCACCTGGCCCGCATGTTTTCAACTTTCCTTAAATGAAATCATATGATGTTTTCTTCTGCATCATTTTGAAGAAAACTTCAACTATCAGCTCTCAAGAGTCAGTTATTGTACGTGGGCTTGCTAGTTCCTTTTCCTTGCCGTAGACACAGCGCATACATGTGCATATTTATCCATTACTCAACAGCAGCAGCCACATTCTGTTTTGTTTCACCTTGGCTGCTAGGAATGAATATTCAGATCTCCCAGGATGCTTGTGTAGTAATTTCTCTAAGGGAAATACCAGGTAGTGGGATCTCCTTTCACCTTTACTAGGTGATTCCGAATTGTTTTCCAAATTCCTCAACTTCCCGCCCATCAGCACTCCTCACACCCAGGAGCCCCAGACACAATCATCATTCTCCTTCAGTGTTCATCTGGAGGAATAAAACGAACTCATCCTGTGTTTTTTTTTTTTCTCTTTTTTTGAGACGGAGTCTCCCTGTGACGCCCAGGCTGGAGTGCAGTGGTGTGATCTCAGCTCACTGCAACCTTTGCTTTCTGGGTTCAAGTGATTCTCCTGCTTCAACCTCCCAAGTAGCTGGGACTATAGGTGTGCGCCACCACACCTGGCTAATTTTTGTAGAGATGGGTTTCTCCATGTTGGTCAGGCTGGTCTCGAACTCCTGACCTCAAGTGATCCGCTTGCCTCGATCTCCCAAATTGCTGGGATTATAGGCGTGAGCCACCACGCCCGGCCTCCCTGTGTTTTTTTTTTTTTAAAGACGGGGTTTTACCATGTTGGCCAGGCTGGTCTTGAACTCCTGACCTCAGGTGATCTGCCTGCTTTGGCCTCCCAAAGTGCTGGGATTACAGGCGTGAGCCACCGCACCAGCCTCCATGTGGTTTTTATCAGCATTTCTCTGATTCCGGTAAAGCATACTCCCACATGTTAACTGACCACCCTTTTTTCCTCTTCTACAGTGCCTGCCGAATCTCCGGGCCACTGCCTCCCCCAACACTGCAAAGTCACTTTCCACACAAGTGGGTGCCAACACCTGTGTCTCTTCCAAGGACAATTAGCTGTCACTCAGCCTGGACAACAACAAGGCCAGGGTCCTCCATCCACTCCAGGGAACTGAGCCCCTTCACAAGGGTAACGTGGCCTCTCCATCTAACCCGGGACCAGGAAACAGCATCTGTTACCCGGCACTGCCGCCCAGAGTCATCACACAGCTAATTACTGCTAATTGCAATATCATTCTGTCTTGCTGCTAATACATTTAGACTTGCTAATCAAATCAAACCATTCCACCTTTCTGTGCTACTTTCAAATAAACATTTCTGCAAAACAAGAAATAAGTAAGTCCCAAAGCTTTGTTCTCTTCTCCGGAGTTGCTGTCTGCAGAGATGTGGGGTAGGGCGTGGGGGTTGCCGTCTGTCTCCAAAGGCATAGAAGTCTGATGAGGAAAAGGCCTTTATTATCCAAAGTTTCCTATTAGGTTGGAGAAAGAGGGAGATGGAGGGGAGGGGAGGAGAGACCTTGAGACTGAGAGGGAGAGGGAGGAGGAGGCAAGAAACTGGCCTAGCTGAGTGGCACGATCTGTTCACCACTTTCTCTGCGTCACCTCCACCCTCCTCGGATACTGTCTCCAGCAGCCCCTGGCTGGGCTGGTAGCTCCTTCTCACAACCCCCTCAGACCTCTGCACTCCCCACTTCACTCACCAAGTTGGGGTGCACTGATCTGTTTCCAGACAGGGCTGTGGACTTGTTGAAAGCAGGGACCCTGTGCTGTCATGAACCCAGCACCTCACCCAAGGTCTGCAGGCCGCAGGTGCTCAGGAAGCCCTGAGTCACTGAACAGGCTAATGATCAGGGAAATGCGATTTTCCTGACTCTGCAGATGAGGAAACCAAGACTCAGAGATGCTAAGTGACTGGCTAGCATTTGTGCATCAGTGAAGAGCAGACCTGAGAATGAGTTCCTGGCTGGACAAGTCCTGCACCTGTGATCTCTCAGAAAGGAGGGGAGGGAGGCGGCAATGGCTTTTCTGTGCCCCTTAACAATAGCGGCAAGGGGACCGACAAAGAAATTTGACAAGCCACAGCAGCACGCAGGTGTTCTGCTCAAGGACGCACTGGGGTGATTCTGAGAGTTCTGAAATGGAAACTGACAAAAGGTTGACTATGAATGGAAGGTAACAGAAGTGCATCCAGTTACTATGGCAACCCCGGTGAAGAACTGGCTGGTCCCTGCACACATGCCCCACTGCTGAGAAAGGGGATCGTGCCACCCTACGGGCCAGGGGGTCATAGGACTTCCCAGCCCCAGCCCTCGGCTGGCTCCCATTGCCTTGGCAAATGTAGATTCCCCATCTCCCATCAGCCCCGAGGGATCAGGGGTGTGGTGGTGGAAACAGCACTGGGCTGGGGGTCATGGCACGCAGGTTCTCTTCTGGTTCTGCCAGGACTGGCCTAGACTAAGTCACCTCTCCATTCTTGGCCTCAGTGTTTTTTTCAGATGAGAAGAACCCAGTGTCCCTGCCATCCTTGCTTCCTAACAGCTTTCTGTTTATCTCACTGCAGGAGTGAGTGACCCAGCATGACTACCTTGCCAAGGCTGATCTGGGACAGGAAGAGAGAAGAGGAAAGAAGACAAGAATCACGACTGAGCATCAACTTGGGATAGACACACCCTCGCCATCACCTGCATGCAACCCTGGGCAGCAGCTGGCACTACCAAATCCTTCCACAGATTAAAAACCTGGGGCTTGGAAGGTCATTCAATTACTCTAAGAGGGCACAGGGCAGCCAGCCAGGTCTGCAGGACTCCAAGCCCAGGTCCTCCCAACTCCTCCACAGGCTCAGGCACTCAGCAGGTCCTCAGCAAACTACCCACAGCCTGGCATCTCACAGTCACTGCTTCTCCCCTAGGAAGGCACACACATAACCAAGAAACCAGAAGCTCAACCCACGTCAAATGAGGCTGTCGATTTTAATTAATTTCAGACTTTGTGTGTTTCTGGCAATTATTTGTAACAAGGTTTACAGAGGGAATTTAAAATTAATGGTGATTTTTATCTGGAAATCATTGATTCCTTTTAAGTAGCTCATTACGGGTGAGTGTGTATTATGGGAGCAGCAGGCTCTGTCAGGAAGGAGGCACCTGGGTCTATCAGGAGGAGCCAGAAGACGGAAGACATCTCAACTGTGACAAGTTCAAAGCCAGCAGGATTATGAAATGACACTCCCTGAGACAGACTGTGATTTGGATCAAGATACACGCAAAGGGCCAGGCATGATGGCTCACACCTGTAAACCCAGCACTTTGGGAGGCCGAGGCGGGTGGATCACTTGAGGTCAGAAGTTTGAGAACAGCCTGGCCAACATGGTGAAACCCCATCTCCACTAAAAATACAAAATCACCTGGGCATGGTGGTGGCACCTGTAATCCCACCTACTTGGGAGGCTGAGGCAGGAGAATCGCTTGAACCCAGGAGGCGGAGGTTACAGTGAGTCAAGGTCATGCCACTGCACTCCAGCCTCAACAACAGAACAAGACTACATCTCCAAAAAAAAAAAAAACATGCATTAGCAGGCAAAATCGGGGAAATCTAGAGTGACCTGAAATGGGAAAGCGAATTATGCTACTCTCACTTCTCAGCCACTGACTGCAGAACATGTTGGCATGTTTGCTGCTGTTGGTGGCTCTCGGGGAGGTCCAGCCATCCCCAGCCACTTGGCGGAGGGGAGCTCGCTACCTCAGTCAGAGGCTGCAGCATGAGCCCCGACCAGTGGCAGAAGCTCTGCTGAAACTGGAGCAATGACTGCAGGGAGGAGTCCCCGTGGGCATCAGGAGACAAACAAGCCTGGGAGAGCCAGGCCCCAGGCCGTCCGGAACACCACACCAAGGGGCAGGTGAGGGAGGCTTAGCACATCACCTTCTGTACTTTTGCATTTTTTAAAGTATTTTAAAAGATACAGGTTTGAAAATCTAACCTAAGAAAAAGCAATGCCGATGAACAGAAATGCCTGAGGACCAATCACATAAAATGTTCCATGGAAACAATCTAACATCACAGACTGTTTACAAATTGTTACAGTTTTTTCCTCCTGCTTTTTCTCACAGGATTAAACTCCAGGGTAGCCCTCTGAATTATAATAAAACCACTAATATTTGCATAGGACTTTACAGCTGATAAAGGTATTATTTCCATTTCGCAGGTGGGAAAAGGGAAGTCTGGGGAGACTCTATCATCATCACCACCATCACCACCACCACCACCATCATCATCACCACCACCACCACCATCACCATCACCACCAGCACCATCACCACCACCACCATCATCACCAGGTTCACCACCACCCGTATCACCACCACTATCACCATCACCACCACCATCATCACCACCACCACCAGCACCATCACCACCACCACCATCATCACCAGGTTCACCACCACCCGTATCACCACCACCATCACCATCACCATCACCACCAGCACCATCATCACCACCACCACCACCATCATCATCACCACCACCATCATCATCACCACCAGCACCACGATCACCATCACCACCACCAGCACCATCACCACCACCACCAGCACCATCACCACCACCACCAGGTTCACCACCATCCGTATCACCACCACCATCACCATCACCACCACCACCAGCACCATCACCACCATCATCACCAGGTTCACCACCACCCTTATCACCACCACCATCACCATCACCACCACCATCACCACCAGCACCATCATCACCATCACCACCATCACCATCATCACCATTACCACCATCATCACCATCACCACCACCACCATCACCACCGTGACATCACTACCACCATCACCACCACCACATCATCACCATTACCATTACTACCAGCACCATCATCACCATCACCACCATCATCATCACCATCACCACCACCACCACCACCAGCACCATGAATCCAGAGGTCCTTTCTTGAGGGTAAGGAGATGTTCCAGGCCTTGGGTCTTGGTGGATGAGCTTGATCTTATGTTAAAAGAAAGAGAAGCAGGCAACCCAAGCAGGAGAGCAAAGGCTCAGTAACCCCCACCTGTTAGGTATGTCTGGGAAATGGTCTGCAGTTTTGAGTCAGGAAGTGAGGCCACAGAAGGCATTTGAGGCCAGATAGTAAAAGCCCCTGTCCGTACACTGCAACAAAGTCTTGAATTTTATTCCTAAAGTCACCACCTTCTACACTGTGCTCACTGGAGGCCCAGATGCTTCTAGTATGCCCGTGTTCCTGGAGCTGGGGAGAGGGCAGGGGAAGATCCTGGAGCTGGGGGTCCTGGAGCTGGGGAGAGGGCAGGTGCAGGTACAGATGGGGTCCTGGAGCTGGGGGGGAGGGCAGGTGCAGGTACAGGTGGGGTCCTGGAGCTGGGGAGAGGGCAGGTGCAGATACAGGTGGGGTCCTGGAGCTGGGGAGAGGGCAGGTGCAGATACAGGTGGGGTCCTGGAGCTGGGGAGAGGGCAGGTGCAGATACAGGTGGGTTCCTGGAGCTGCGGAGAGG
>CAUYQU010028736.1:0-78505 GCA_963574635.1 Cheracebus regulus
TCAGTCTGAGCTCTCCTTTATGAGGTGACTCTTTGGATATACCGGGGTTAGGGAGCTGCTTGAGGAGGCAGTCTGTCTTTTATAGGAGCTCACGTGCTGAGCTGTGAGCTCCGTTTTTCATTCAGAGCTGCTGGGCAGGTATGTTTAAGTCTGCTGCAGCAGAATCCATACCCCCCCTTTTTTTCCCAGGTGCTCTGTCTCGGGGATTTAGAGCTTTATTTATGAGTTTCTGTTGTGCTGCTGCATTTTATCAAGGCTGCCCTGCCTAACCAGGAGGCAGCCTAGTCACTATCTGCGTGCAGAGGCTTTGCTGAGCAGCTGTGGGCTCCACCCAGCTGCCATATGAACCTCCCTGCAGTCCTGTTTATAGGGATATAGTTAGAACTGCCTCGGCAATGGAGGCCCACCTCTATAATGGTGGACTTTCTCTGTAATGGAGGGCTGCCTGGGCAATGGCTGGCTGCCTTGGCAATGGCGGGCTGCCTTAGCAATGGTGGACTACCTCCATAGTGGTGGACTGCCTTGGTAATGGCGGACGCTCCTCCCCCACAGAGCTGGACCATCCTGGGTTCAGCTGCACTTGCTGTGAGTCTCAATCCAGAGCATTTCAGATTGCTGTCTTTTTGTGGGGGTGGGACCAGCGGAGCCTGATCACCTGGCTCCCTGCCTCAGATCCCCTTTTTTTTTTTGAGTTGAATGGATGTCTCTGTCACTCAGGTGTTCCAGTCACCTGTTGAAAAGGCCCTGTGATCTGTGTGATTTCCCATGCAGCAATCCACTGCATCAGCTGAAATAGCTGCGCTGAGTTTCGTGGTGCTTTTTTGGCTGGGAATCTCCTGGCCTGGCTCCCCGTTTCAGTCTCTTTTTTAAAAATCAGTTGAATGGGTGACTCTCTATCCCAGGAGCTCCAAATGCCAGCTGAAATGGCGCCTGAACCCATGTATTTTGTCCAAAGAACCAACACGCCAACCAAAACAGCCTCGCCAGCCAAAACAGCCATGCTGGTGACCTGTTGGGCTCCTCCGCCTGGGAATCTCCTGGTCTGCGGGCAATAAAAATCCGTCTGGAAATGCGGTGTCCACTCACCCTCCATGCTTTCACTGGGAGCAGCAATCCTGAGCTGCTCCTAATTGGTCATCTTGGATCTGTCCTCTGATGTGTTCTTAAGTTAAACATGAGCATACCATATATCACAGCTATTCCACTCAGGTAGTCACCCAAGGAAAATGAAAGCACAGCTTGCAGAGAGTTACACAAATGTTCATAGCAATGCTGGTTGTCACAGCACACAACTAAGAAAAACTCAAATGTCTATCAACAGATAAAGAAATAAACTATGATATATGATGTAATACTATTTAACAATAAGTATTCTGTATGATTCCTATGTAAAATTAGAGGAAATACATGCTAATTTATAATGATATAAAGCAGATCAGTGGTTACCTGGAGAGAGGGACAACTTTGGCAGAGAAGAGCAGGAGGAAAGCTTTGGAGTTGATATGTTATTATTTTTATTTTGGTGAAGGTTTCGTAAGCGTATACATATGTCATAACTTTTCATCTCACACTGTGAAGAGAAATACCATGTGTTATATTTTTCATTAAGATATGTTTTATGCATGAGAGATGAAAATAATAACATTTTAGTCACAAATTTTTTTTGAACATAAAACATCAAGTTGCTAATAAATCAATATTTTACTTATATTGAGTTCTCAAAAAACTGTATATTGAAGACACAAAGGCTTAAGTAGGTATTAAAATACACATAAAATGTCAACAAATCACACAATAAATTCATCAAAAAACAGTGTCAGGACACTGAATCTGAAAAGTTTTATTTGTGCATTGTCCTCTATAAACAGAAAAGCCCATGTTGAATGAAGTATGTTTGAAGTTCAGACGAACATTATTTTTTTAAGATACTGAAGTTTTTGTTCCATGAAGAATGATATAAATAATATTTAATTCTGAAGAACAGCATTTTAATCTGAAATATTCCCTAAAACCTTGAAAATAGAACAAGGTTGGGTTCAGTGGCTCATGCCTGTAATCCCAGCACTTTGGGAGGCCAAAGCAGGCCAATTACCTGAGATCAGGAGTTCAAGACCAGAGTGGCCAGCGTGGTGAAACCCTGTATCTACTAAAAATACAAAAATTAGATAGATAGGCATGGCAGTGCATACCTGTAATTTCAGCTACTTGGGCAGCTGAGGCAGGAGAATTGCTTGAACCCGGGAGGCAGAGGTTACAGTGAGCTGAGATCATGTCATTGCACTCCAGCCTGGACAAAGAGCAAGACTCCATTGAACAGAAAGAAAGAAAGAAAAAAGAAGAAAGAAAGAAAGAGAAAGAAAAGAAAGAAAGAGAAAGGAAGGAAGGAAGGAGGAAGAAGAAAAAAAGAAAGAAAGAAAGAAAAAGAGATAGAAAGAAAGGAAAGAAAGAGGGAAGGAGGGAGAGAAGGAAGGAAGGAAGAAAGAAAAAATAGATCAAAATAATAAAGAATTATGTGTAATTAAAAATGAAAGTACAGTAACTGGCATTTTATTTAATATTACACACTAAGGCTTAAGAAAATTTAATTATGGGTTTTGGTACAGGAAGCATTACTAAAAGTCTGAGAAAAGTCTTCCTGTGTTAAGAAAGTGATGATACAGGATTAGAGGTCTTCAGCATGCCTCGAGCCACTTGGAAACAGCAAAATAGTACATGAATATCAACTTGGAGCTTTAATTAAAGAAGAAAAATGAGAATCCATCAAAATCATAAAGGATATCCCAGAAATCAGAGAGGAAAATGCCAGCAAACAGCTCCCATGATGGTATCTGGTTGATAAAAGGGAATGAAGCCCCTAGTACATGAGACAGAGAGATAGCCTTCCTCTGTGACTTACCTTTCCACTGGGGATCCATGCAGCACAGACCTAGGCAGATGCCATGAGAGAAAGAGACCGGGAAAAACTGCAGACATTTTCCTACACCCAGGATTGAAAGCATGACACCATTTTAAATCTGGGTACATATAAAGTCAGCCATTTCTTGGTGGCTTGACTGTAGCTGAACAGGCATTTCAGTCTCAAGAAAGGGATTGGAACACCTGCTCTGGAGCACGATAGGGGCCTCCATAGCCAGAACTGCGGGAAGTGCCTCAGTAGTGGGGCTGGAATTGTGCTGCCCCTCATGGTAAGCCCGGGGCAGGAGGAGAGCTGCTCCACATGCATGTTCTCCCATGTGGCAGGACTTGCAGCTAGGGACAGCTTGGTGACATGAAACTGGTCTGTATATGCTATTGTTTGGTGTCCCACCCTGCTCTCCTGAGATCGTGGTGTAGCAGAGCCCTCTCTGCTCCAAACCCAGGCAGAGATACAGGCAGTTAGAACATCGACTTGCCTAGACCAGCAGTCTTTACTGTCTCATCATTTCTGGACATAGATCATGGTGCAACAGTGCTCTCTATGTTCATGCCCAGGCAGATATCCAGTCATTTGGACCATTAGCTAACGTGGATCTGCAGTTTGGGTCACCCTTCTCATCCTGTGTAGTGGACAGTGGGCCCTCTCTGCTCCAGGACCAAGCAGATATCCAGGGATCTGGAGCATCCACTCTCCTGGGTTAGAGATTTAGGCTACCCCCATCCCCATGCAGAGAACTCGGAATGGAGGAGGTTTCCCAGCTCTGTACCTAGCATACTTCTGGTTTTGGCCAACAGGTGGATTCTTCCTCAGCACTGCTTGGTGCTGATGCATGCCACTGGGGGCCTTATAGGTGGACATGCAACATCTGGCTTTGACCTTTGTGGCTCCCACCCCTGTGGGCTGAGGAGGAATCTCAGAGCACTGTGTATTCCATGAACCAACCCATTGCCTGAGGCAACAGAGAGCTCCTGCCAGTAAACACGGATTATGTATATACATTTGGCCAGCTCTTACTTATAAACACATTGGCCAGCTCTTACTTGTAAACATCATCTATGGGCATGTAGGTAAAACTGCACAGCCCAATGTAAAATTTCCAAAAAAAGTGCACAGGGCTATAGAATCAAAGCCAAAAATCCTTACCCAGCATCTGTACATTCACACTCTGTAGGGAAGGGGGAATAGGAATGAAAAACATAATATTGATGGGGCAGGGGGTGAAAAAAAACATAATTTTACCAGGAAAGAAGGAAAAAAATATTTACTGTACTAGTCTGTTTTCACACAGCTGATAAAGGCATACCCAAGACTGGGCAATTAACAAAAGAAAGAGATTTATTAAACTTACAGTCACAATCATGGTGGTAGGTGAAAGGCACACCTCACATGTTGGCAGACATGAGAAGAGAGCTTGTACAGGAAAACTCCCCTTTTTGAAACCATCAGATATCGTGAGATTCATTCACTATAATGAGAAGTGTGCAGAAGAGATCCACCACCATAATTTAATCATTGGGTTCCTCCCTCTTCATATGGAAATTGTGAGAGTTACAATTCAAGATGAGATTTGTGTGGGGTCACAGCCAAACCATATCACCTACCCACATGAAAATTTTAAGATTAGAAGTGCTAGTGTCTCCAAATGAGAAAGAATGAGTGCAAGAATTCTGTCACCATGAAAAACTAGAATGTAGTAACACCATAAAGGATTGTACTACCTCTCCAACAATGGTCTCTAACAAAAATGGAAACTCAAAAGTGAAGGATAAATGATTAAAAACATGAATCTCACGGAAGCTCAGTGAGATCCAAGACAGGGTTGATAATCTACACAGAGACTTCTAAAGCCATCCAGAAAATGGAGGAAGAAATACACATGCTAAAATGAAATCAATTAGAGCTCCTGGAATTGAAAAATTAAGAAATTTCAGGCCGGGCACAGTGGCTCACACCTGTAATCCCAGCAATTTGGGAGGCCGAGGTGGGCGGATCACGAGGTCAAGAGATCCAGACCATCCTGATCAACATGGTGAAACCTTGTCTCTACTAAAAAAATAAAAATAAAAAATTAGCTGGATGTGGTGGCACACGCCTCTGGTCCCAGCTACTCAGGAGCCTGAGGCAGAAGAATCACTTGAACCCAGGAGGCGGAGGTTGCAGTGAGCCGAGATTGCACCACTGCACTCCAGCCTGGAGACAGAGTAAGAATCCATCTCAAAAAAAAAAAAAGAAAGAAAAAGAAATTTCAAAATATAATTGATAGCTTTATCAATAGATGGGACCAAGCAACAGAAGAAATTTCAGAGCTTGAAGACAGATCTTTTGAATCAACCTAGTCAGACAAAAATGTTCAAAAAATAATTCTTTAAATTGAATAAACTTATCAAAAAATATAGGATTATATAAAGTGATCAAACCTGTGAAGCACTGACATTTTGGAGAGGAAAAGTAATCAACCTGGAAAATATATTTGAAGAAATAATTCAATAAAAAATCCCTAATTTTGCTAGATAGGTAGACATCCAGATATAAGAAATCCAGAGACCGTGAGATATTACACAAAATGAACATCACCAAGGCATATAATCTCCAGACAGTCCAAGGTTAATGCTAAAGAAAAGCTCTTAAAGGCAGCTAGTGATACAGGGCTGATCACATACAAAGAGAACCTCATAGGGCCGGGTGCAGTGGCTCACATCTGTAATCTCAGCACTTTGGGAGGCCAATGCGGGCAGATCACCTGAGGTCAGGAGTTTGAGACCAGCCTGGACAACATGGTGGAAACCAGTTCCCACTAAAAATACAAAAAATTAGCCAGGTATGGTGGTACACGCCTGTAGTCTCAGATACTCGGGAAACTGAGGCCTGAGAATCACTTGAACCCAGAGAATGGAGGTTGAACTGAGCTGAGATTACACCACTGTACTCCAGCCTGGGTGACAGAGTGAGATTCTGTCAAAAAAAAAAAAAAAAAAGGAACCTCGTAAGGCTAACAGTGCACTTAGTGGACTTCTCAGCAGAAACTATCCAAGCCAGGAGAGGTTGGCCGCCTATTTTCATTATTCTGAATAAAATCACTTCCAACTAAAAATTTTAAATCCCTCAAACTAAGCTTTGTAAGTGAAAGAGAAATAAAATCTTTTCCAGAGAAGCAAGCACTAAGGGAATTCATTACCAATACAAGAGATCCTTACAAGAGGTCCTTAAGACAGTTCTCAATGTTGAAACAAAAGAATGCTACTTGCTACCACACAAAAACACTTGAGTACATAGCCTGCAGATGCTGTAAAGCAACCACACAATAGAAACTAGAAGTCAACCAGCCCACAACTTCACAGCTGTCTCAAAATCTCACTTATCAATATTAATATTGAAAGTAAATGGTGTAGACTTCCCAATTAAAAGGCACAGAGTGGCAAGTTGGAAAAAAAGAAAAAAAAAAGGACTCATCTGTCTGCTGTCTTTAAGTGACCCATTACACACGTAATGACACTTGTAGATTCAAATAAAGGAGAAAATGGTTGGAGTAAGAGCTACAACACAAATATAAAGCACATAAGAGCAAAAGTCACTATTCTCATATCAGATAAACCAGTCTTTCAACCAGCAATAGTATAAAACAACAAAGAAAGGCATTATATAATGATAAAGTGTGCAATTCAACAAAAAGAGTTAATTGTCCTAAATATATAAGCACCCAACAATGGAGCACAAAGATTCATAAACAAGTACTTCTAGACCTATGAAAAGATGTAGGCAGCCACATAATAATAGGACAGCAACACAATAATAGGACAGCAACACCACTCTGACAGCAACAGACAGATCATTGAAACAGAAAACTAACAAAGATATTCTGGATCCAAACATGATACTTGACCAATGGAACCTAATAAAAATCTGTAGGATACTCCACCCATCAACCACCAAATATACATTTCTTTTATCTTTACATGAAACAAAGTCCAAGATTAACCACATAATTGGCCATAAAGCAAATCTTGATAAATTTAAAAAACTTTAAATATACAAATTATGCTATTAGACCACTGTGCAATAAAAATATAAATCAATTCAAAGAACATATCTCAAAACACGATTACATGAAAATTTAAAAACTTGCTTCTGAATGACTTTTGGGTAGACAATAAAATCAAGACATAAATTTAAATTTTGTTTCAAATAAATAAAGACACAATGTACCAACATCTTTGTGATGCATTCACAGCAGTGTTAAAATGAAAGTTTATAGCACTAAATGCCTACCTCAGAAGGAAAGGTCTAAAATAAACAATCTAAGAGCACACCTACAGTAACTAGAAAAACAATAATAAACTAACCCCAAAACTAACAGAAAAGGCATAGCTAAAATCAGAGCAGAACTAAATGAAATTAATACCCAAGAATCCATATGAAGAATCATCAAAAACAAAACAAGTTATTTGAAAGGATAAAAAAGATTGATAGACTAGTAGCTAGATTATCAAATAAAAAAGGAAAAAAAGATTCAAATTAGCACAATCAGAATCTACAAAGATAATATTACAGTGAGTTTCTCAGGAATACAAAAGAACCTCAGACTAATATGAATGGGTAACTCTATGCACACAAACTAGAAAATCTAGAGGAAATGGATACATTCCTAGAAACACAAAACCTCCAAAGATAGGATCAGGAAGAAATTGAAATACTGGATAGACCCAATATTGAATTCCAAAACTAAATCAGTGCTAAAAAATATTACCAACCAAGGAGATCTCAGACCAGATGGATTCAAATTCCACCAGACATACAAAAAGAGTTGTACCAATTCTACTGGAAATATTCCAAAAAATGGAGGATGAAATTTTCTCTAACTCATTTGATGAAGCCAGCATCACCCTGAAACCAAAAACTGAAAAAGACACAATAAAAAGGAAAACTACAGGCCAATATCCTTGATGAATATAGGCACAAAAGAATATACCAGCAGCAAATCCAGCAGCATATCAAAAAGTTAATGCACCATGATCAACTAGGCTTCATTCCTGGGATTCAAGTTTGATTCAACAAACCCAAATCAATAAATGTGATTCACATCATAAACAAAATATTTTTAAAAACCATATGAACCTCTCAATAGATGAAGGACAAGCTTCCAATACAATTTACCATCATTTCATGATAAAAACCCTCAATAAACTAGGCATCAAAGCAGCACATCTCAGGATGTGAGAGCCATTTATGAAAAATCCACATTTAGCATCACACTGAATGGATTAAAACTGGAGGTATTCCCCTTAAGAACTGCAACACGACAAGGATACACACTCTCACCATTACTATTCAAAATAGTCCTGGAAGTGCTAACTACAGTAATCAGGCAAGATTGGGGGAAAAAAGGCATCTAAGTAGAAAAATAAAATAGGAAAATAATTAAAACTATTCATCAAAATGACATTAGAAATCAATGTACAAAAATCAATAGCATTTCTATACACTAACATTCAACTGAGAGCCAAATCAAGAATGTGATCCCAATTACCATGGCCATATACAAAAATAAAATACCTAGGAATACATCTAATGAGAGTAAAATATCTCTGCAAGGAGAACTAAAAACACTACTAAAAATCATAGATGACACATAACTGTGCTCATGAATTGAAAGAATCAATATCATTAAAATGGCCATACTCCCTAAAGCAAATGACAAATTCAGCACCATCCCTATCAAATGACCAATTTCATTTTGCACAGAAATGGAAAAAGAAAACTATTGTAAAATATATATAGAACACAAAAGAGCCTAGCTAGGAAAAATAATCCTAAGTAAAAAGCACATGTTCAAGGTATCATATTACCTGACTTCAGAATATGCTATGAGGCTACAGTAACCAAAGTAGCATGGTAGTGGTACAAACACAGACATATGGATCAAACGCACAGAATAGAGAAACCAGAAATAAAGTTCACACTTAGGGCCATCTAATCCTAAACAAAGTTGGTAAAAATTAGTAATGGTGAAAGACCTCCCTATTCAATAAATGGCACTGGGAGAGCTGGCAAGCCTTATGCAGAAGAATAAAACTGGACCCCTACCTTTCACCATATACAAAAATTAACTTCAAGATGGGTTAAAATCTTAAATATACGATCTCAAACTATAAGAGTTATGGAAGAAAACCTAGAAAATATCTGGACATTGGTCTTGGAAAAGAATTTATGACTAAGTCCTCAAAAGCAATTGCAACAGAAACGAAAATTTATAAGGGATCTAAAGAAACCAAAAAGTGTCTTCAAAGTAAAATAGGATACACACAAATTAAACACCCTATAGAATGGGAGAAAGTATTCACAAACTATGCATCTGACAATGATGTAATATCCAGAATCTGTAAGGAACTTAAACAAATTTATAATCACAAAACAACCATATTAAAAGGTGGGCAAAGGACTGGAACAGACATTTTTTAAAAGAAGCCATACACATTGTCAACATACATATGAAAATATGCTCAACATCACTAATCATTAGAGAAATGCAAATCAAAACCCCTATGAGATATCATCTCACACCAATCAGAATGTCTATTACTCAAAAGTCAAAAAATAATGGGTGTTAGTGAAGTTGCAGAGAATAGGAACAATTATACACTGTTGGTGGGAATGTAAATTAGTTCAACCACTGTGGAAAGCAATTTGGAGATTTCTCAAAGAACTTAAGGCAGAATTACCATCTGATCCAGCAAATATTGGGTGTATAGCAAAAGAAAACAATTATATAAAAAGACACATGTATTGCATGTTCATCAAAGTGCTACTCACAGTAACAGTCACAAAATCAACCTAGGTGCCCATCAATGGTGGACTGTATAAAGAAAATGTGGTATGTATACACCATGGAATACCATGCAGCCATTAAGCAGAACCAAATCATGTTCTAGGCAGCAACATGATGGGAGGCTACTATCCCAGGCAAATTCAGGCAATAACAGAAAATTAAATGCCACGTGTGCTGGTTTATACGTGAGAACTACATTTGAAGTACTCATGGATGTAAACATGGCAACAATAGACCCTGGGGACTACTAGAGGGGAAGTGGTGGAGAGAGGGAGGGGGACAAGGTTTAAAAAATTATTGGGAACTATGCTCAGTACCCGAGTGATGGGAACATTTATATTCAAAACCTCAGCATCATGCAATATACTCAGGAAACAAACTTGTGTATATACTCCCTAAATCTAAAATAAAAGTTAAAAAAATTGTGAAAATATATAAAAAAAGAAAATGATGATACAGATATTCATCTAATTTTACTTGAAATATATGCCTTTCTTTTTCCTTGATAAGTATACTAAATTAAAAACATATTTGTATAATAAAACCAAAACATTATAATTCTGATTGCATTTTCTTATGTTGGGAGTAATGGGGGGTAGCAAAGGTAAACTCCATCATACTAAGTAGCATGCAACTTATGCTCAAGATAAAGTTGATATTAGTACTCTGGCATGCACATAAACATAAATATGCAATCTAGCTATGTATGAATAATTAGGAAGTTCTTGGTTCTGAACAACATTGCATTATATTTAAAGGAAAGAAAGACATTTTCAGGGGTAGCCCCAAAAGCAAGTCAGTGAAGTGTCACACATTTCGGCAGGTGGTCAAAAGAAGAATATTGAAAGGAAAATCACCAGATGTCACTGTTTTTAATAATCTGTTAAATAATAATGAGATTCTGAAATAATGGGCAAGAGCACAATCCTGAAAGTCAATGCGATTATAGTGATGGAATTATTGTAAAAGAGTTAGTATTATAAAGGAAGAGTAATATTCACATCTACGGTGTCAAAAATACTGTGGGAAACACCAAACCTATTTATACCTCAAATAAGTGAAAGCTTGCTTTCTCTATTTAGCTTATCAAACTTTAAACAAATTACTGAGAATAACTGTCGTTTATGAATATTTACCAGTGTACAAAGGATACTTGGTAAAATTTTAACCTCAATAAAGTCAAATCTCCAGGCACATTCTGAAACCACTTAGTTAGGAGTCCAAGAAATGACATCAGTTTCGCTTTGGGAAAACAAAAAGACAGATTCCAACTTTTACTCAGAATAGTCCTAGTGCCAACTTTTGCATTTCTCTTCCAAAAATACCATGGTACTAAACCAGTTGAGTGTTTTGGTTACTTATTGAAAAATTCTTTTAAAATGTTATCTTAGGATGTACACGTACAGACAGTAAAGACCACAATAAATAAAATAAACTAAATATTTAAAACACCTGAGGTTATTTTGGTTGGTTTTATTCACTGTATATTTCATCTTTATCATTTCAGAGTATACTTTCAATCTGTTGTGAATATAGCATTTTGAACCACAGTGATTTTATGTTCTATTAAGAAGCAATTATTTTTCAAACAAAGAAAATCTATTATGAGTTTGGAGTTTTACCCTTGTATCTACATACACTTTAAGTCATATTTAACTTACTCCTCCTTGTCTCTGGCAGTAGAACAGGCCATACTTTAAAGAAAGGAAGGGTGTTGGTTTAAACAGATGGCTTCCTGTCCTCCCTGATTCAAGGGTCACCATAGCAACAAGGAAAGAGGAGGTGTTGCCTAGCAACTGGAAATATTAATGAAGAGATTTCCAAACTGTATTTACAGAAAAAAAGTTCTTGGAAGAACTTCAGAACTGATATAAATGTACACCAAAATTTATTTATGAAACATGCTGAGTGCATAATCAAAAATCTGGAAGACATAATGCTTCATAAGGAAAAATATCAAATAAGTGGTTTATTATATGTTTTTATTCAAAAAATAATAGTTTTGCATTAATGACATCATTTATTGACAAAATACAAAAAGTAAAATCACTAATTTTCTTCTTCAGATGGAATATTAAGTAAGACTAACTTAATCACTGAATTTATTACTATCATGTGCTGTAATACAATCTGATATTCAAAGTAAGATCAGAATTTAGCTAGTTGAACTTTGTACTGTGTTTGATAACTCACAGGATACAGTCATCCAAAACACTTCAGGGAGTTCTCTATCAACCCCCTGAAATGGGCACTGCAGTTACAAACTGTCAACGTCTATGTTGACTAAAATTATCTTTTCCCTTTCAAAATGTTTTTCTTATTAGCATTTCACCCTGCATTATGTTTTGAAGTTAATCTTTAATAAATGATTCATGCAAGATTTTTTAGATCAGTTATTAAAACAGAAGCAACCTGAGTCTCTAAGGTAGATATGTAACTATCTTAATATCTTTGTGCTTTCTGTGTTCCTGTATAGAAATATACATTTCAATAAATAGTCTATATCAGGTATGAAACAATTATGTTTATATGGGTTACATTACTTAACATATATTTCTTTCAAGTGCCTATCTGTGTGTTTGCACTGGTTTTGTAATAACCATATCATCATCATAGGACAAAAGTTATTCTTTCATGATTTATAGAAACTTACAGAGTACCGATACGTTGCTAGGCACTATGGTAATCATAAACATGTATTGGTAGTCTTTACAAAACATCTGTAACTAGTTAGTGTCTCCAATTTAAGATAAAATGATGAAGATTAGGAAAGTTTAACCAACACACATGATAGTGTAGCACACTATTCGTCAACATTGTCTCTGGCCCTGAAAAACATGAGCTCAAAACCCACCTCCATGCAGTCCTGTGCAAGGTATTAAGTGATTCTGCCCCTCCATCTTTTAATTTCACAGAACGTATACCAGTTATTATTTGGTCTTTATGACTTTGTTAAGGCCTAATACACAAAAAGCAAATGGATTATAATAATTGAAGGAATTAATATACATGAAGCTCTCAATAATGCTAGCACATGCCACTTTTGTTGCCTTTTTATGTTGCTAGAAGTTGTTTGAATTATTATTTTGTAAGCTATCCATATAATAAGGGGCTCTTCTGATACTTAAATGCAGTTTCTGACTTGCAGTATAGATATCGATTTTTAAAAGATAGTTAAATATATGTTAGTTTATGGAAAGGATAGAAAATACTTAGTTTTAAAACAAATTTAAGGATTCATTGAAGCTTTTTTTCTTATGTGTAAGAAAGTAAGACCCAGAGATATTAAAGGATTTATCCAAAGTAAGGAAAAAGATCAGTCTTTCTTCTTAGCTCATGTTTTTACTAAATAGCTAATATGTCACAGGCATCAGACTATGCACTTTAATTGTAACACCACCCTCTTCACCATCCACAAAAATATGTGTTCGAAATTATTAATTCTTAATAAATTGCCCTTTTGCCCATCTAAGAAGTAACATAAACTAGATTCACATCTGTGATAGTATTTTTTTTGCTGTATGACTAGATGTTGGTCAAAACTTTCTGTTGAACTGAAGAAATAAATTCAAGAAATCTATGGTACATTATGCTGACTTTAGTTAAAAGTGATATATTGTATCCTTGAAAATTCCTGAGAGTAGATTTTAAGTGATATCACCACACACATACAAAAGTCACATATGTGAGGTAATTCATATATTAACTAGTTTACTTAGTTATTTTACTATACATATATATGCTATATTAATATATCATGATGTACAGTAACATACATATGTATACATTGTTTAATTTGTTAATTTTAAACATTAAAAATAAAATTGTTTAAAAAGGATTAGGGTGATATCATTTAGTATCATAATAAGGTCATAGTCAGCTTCACTAGTTTGAGTTATTTTAAAGTCTCAAAGGCTGAAGCCAAAGTGTTAGCAGGGCAGGCATTTGCCTGCAGGCTCTGAAGAAGAATCTACCTCCAACCTCACTTCGGTTATTAGCAGAACCAGCTCTTTGTGGCTATAGGTTGAGGTACCCATGCATTACCTTTTTTCCTTCTTTCCTTCTTTATTTTTTTCCAAATATCAGTTGGAGACCACTCTCTGCTTCTAGTGGCTGCCTGTATTGTTTCTCATCTTCTCGCTGTCTTCATCTTCAAAGTCAGTAAGGAGGCACTGAGTCCTTGTACCTACAACTTTTGACTTTGTACCACCAACCAGAAAACTCTCTCATTTAAAGGGTTCATTTATTTAAATTAGGTCCACCTAAAAATATCTCCCTATTTAAGGTTAAATGACTAATAATGTTTATTACATCCACAAAATCACTTTTACTATGTAATGTAACAACCATGGAGTGACAATGTCTCATATTAATAAATTATACTGACATTTAAAGGGGAGAAGATTCTATAATGGAAGATCATTGGGGTTTTTCTTAGATTGTACTTACCCAACAGTATACAAATCTATTATACCAAAGAACATTGTCTAAAACATTACGTGAAAATGTGGGACAGTATTAAAGGTGGTGTTAATATCTGTCTGAATAAATGCTTGTTGAGCAGGAATTAAAATAATATATTTAGCTGAGTCTACAACTAGATGAAAAAGAATACCTGTATGTTCCCAGGTTCATTTTGTTCCAAATGTCATTCTCTCTTTTATGCTTTGAGGTTGCTATCAAAATATCAAAATTAGTGGGTTTTGGCTTCAGATTTAAAATATAGATAAATCATTAAAGCCAGTAAAATTAATCTTACAGATCTCTATTTTTTTTCTGAACTGTAAAAAAATTATTCTATTATAAAAATCAATATAAAATTATGTACTAGGCTAGACATAAACTATGAATGCACTTTATTATTTCTATTAATATTCATCTTCTCAAAAAGATGTTTTCATAATTAATGAAAATTATTGTTTCATAATTTTTATTCTTTCTTGCTTTAATTATTATATATTTCAAATAATTATCAGAATAAATATCTACAAAATCCCTACAATATAAACTTTAAAATGAGTAATACCAATTATATTCTACTACATAATTTATTATCTTAACAGAATGTAAATATGTGTTATTAGCCTATTTTTTGACTTGTCAGAAAAAGTTTTAAATACAATTAAATAAATAAATTCAAATAGTCATTTATGTAAATTCAAATAATCATGTAAACGCTGGAGTGCATGCATATGCAAATTTACAAAGTAAGCTATTACTTTGCTAGTTTAAACATTATAATCAGGGCTTTTTTTGCCATTACAATCTACAAATTAACATAGCAATGTTGTTCATATCTTCCTCTCAGTTTGACAACCATTTGCTTTACAATTATTGTAAAAGAAAACCTAGCATAATTAAGCTATATTGTCTACAAAATATCACCTATATTATTTTTATATATCTATGGAATAATCAGACATAAATATAAGTCACATGAATTAAAAACTAATAAATAGCTTGGTTTCTATTTAAGTCATAATTCTATAATTTTTTGCTGTTTAAAAATTATTCTCCTATCATTTACTAGGGTGAATAAGAAACCTTAAATCAAATCAGATACATGGTTTCACAATATATGTTTTTTTCATTTTGTATGGTGTCTCTTCTCTTGATTGATTGATGTCTTTTTTGTGCATAAGGTTTTAGTTTTGATGCAATCCCACGTGTCTATTTTTGTTTTTGTTGCTTGTGATTTTGGTATCACATCCAAAAAATCATTACCTAGACCAATGTGTGAAAAGGGATTAATATTCAAAATGTATAAGAAATGGAAACAACACAATTGCAAGAAAACAAATAGACAGATTTTAATAATACTATTAATAATAGACAAAAGACCTGAATAAACATTTCTAAAAGAAGACATATAAATGCTCTACAAGTATATGAATAAGCCAAATATCACTAATTATTAGAGAAATGCAAATAAAAACCACACTAAGACTTCACCTTACATCTGTTAGAACAGCTAGTAACAAAAAGCAAAAGATTCAACACACCCAAATCTATAAATGTGATTCACCACCTAAATATATTTAAAATAAAAACCAAATGATCATCTTAATAGATGCAAAAAACATTCAATAAAACATATCATTGCTTTATTATAAAATCCCTCAACAAACTAAGCATTGAGGGGGCATATCTTAAGATAATAAAATGTATATATGTCAGAATCACAGCCAACATCATACTGAACAGGAAAAGCTGAAAGCATTCCTTCGAAGATCTTGAAGAAGAGAAGGCTGCTCACTTTTACCAGTCCTATTCAATATAGTACTCGAAGTCCTAGCCAGAATAATCAGGCAAGAGAAATAAATAAATGCCAGCCAAATTAGAAAAGAAATAATTCAATTCTCTGTTTGCTGACACTATGATCTTACACCCAAATAACCCTAAAAACTCCTTCGAAAGACTGCTAGATTTGATAAATAAATTCAGTAAAGTCTCAAATTTCTTGTAGAAATGTACCCAAATCAGTAGCATTTGTATACATCAATAATAATTAAGCTGAGAAATAAAAAATTCAATCCCATTTACAATCATTATAAAAAATAATAAAATTTCTAGGAATATATTTAACTAAAGAAGTGAGAATGTCTACATGAAAAACTACAATATACTCATGAAAGAAACTGTAGATGACACAAAGAAATGAAAAATCATCCCATGCTCATGGATTGTAAAAATCAACACCCTTAATATGATCATATTCCCTCAAATAATCTACAGATTCAATTCAATCCCTGTCAAAATACCAAAATGACTTTTACAAAATCAGAATTAAAAAGTCCTAAAATTCATATAGAGCCAAAAAAGTGCCTAAGTAGCTAAAATAATCCTAAGCAAACAGAACAAAGCTGGAAGCATCACACTACCTGACTTCAAATTATACTACAAAGCTGTAGTAATCTAAACAGCAGGGTATTAGTGTTAAAATGGACACCCAAACCAATGAAACAGAATACAGAATCCATAAATAAAGTCATATACCTACAGCCAAATGATATTTGACAAAGTTGACAAAAACATTCACTGGGGAAAAGACATCCTTTTCAGTAAGTGGGGCTGAGAAAATTGGATACCCATATAGAGAAGAATAAAATTTAATCTCTATGTCTCACTATATATAAACACATGACACAATATTTAAATATAAGACTTTAAACTATAAAAATGGTAGAAGAAAAACCAGGAAAAACTTTTCTAAACATTGGCATATTCAGAGAATTCATGACTAACACCTCAAAAGCAAATGCCATAAAAACAAAAATAGATAAATGGGACTTTATTAAACTAAAAAGAGTCTGCCTAACAAAATAAAAAATCAACAGAGCAAAAAGATAACCTGGCAAATAGGAGAAAATATTTTCAAACTATGCATCCAACAAAGAACTGATACTCATATCTACAAAAAATTCAAACAACTTAATCACTGCCACCACCACCACAACAACAAACCATTTAAAAGTGGGCAAAGGGCATGAACAGACATTTTTCAAAAGAAGACATACAAATGGCCAACCAGCACATGAAAAAATGCCCAACATCACTAACCATCAGAGAAATGAAAATTAAAACAATTATCTGATATCATTTTACATCAGTCATAATGACTGTTATTAAAAATTGTTTTAAAGATATTGGTGAGAATATGGAGAAAAGTGAATATTTATACACTGTCAGGGAGAATGTAAATTGATACAATCTTTATGAAAAATAGTATGGACATTTCTCAAGAGCCAAGAATACAACTACATTTCAATCCAGCAATTCCACTACTGAGTATCTATGCAGTTTACAGATGGAGAGAAATTTCCCTCAGGATGAATCATGTTATGAGGCTCATCCATATCTAATTTAGATGATACCTAAATGAGACTTTGAACTTTAGATGTTAAAGTTGGCATTGGAATAAATTAAGACTTTTGAAGTTATTTATATGAAATAGATATATTTTGTATGTGAGAAAGACCTGAATATTGGTGGTCCAGTGGTGGAATTCTAGGCTTTAAATATGCTTTCCAAATTCAGGTGTTCCTAATGTATAGTATTAAGAGGTGAAACCTGTAATAGCTGATTAAGCCATGAGGTCTTTTCTCTAGTTAATGGGTTCAGGATTTTTTTTAAAAGGAGTTTTCATGCAGTGTTCATTTAGCTTACTCTCTGCCTTTTGCCGTGTGAGAATACATCAAGAAGACACTCAGTAGACCAAATGTGGGTGCCTTCATCTTGGACTTCCCAGCCTCCAGAATTGTGAGAAATGAATTTCTGTTCTTTATTAATTACTCAGTCTTGGGTATTCTATTATAACAGCATAAAACGGACTAATGGAAACATGGTTTGTACCTATATGTTTTGATAGGAATGACATTGATTCATCTTTTTTAAAGAGATATAAACAGTTTTCTTACCTCACTATTTTTTGTAAGCAATCAGATTGTATATAGCATATAGTTGCTGTTAGAGTAAGAATGAAAATTGACACCTATTTATCCTACAAAATTTTAAAGTATAATATTAATGCACATCTTCAAGTAGTAGTTTTAGTAGTAGTTTTATTACAGTTATAAAATTACTAGCCAGAAACTGAAGTGCAGAAATGATGACATCAAGAATAAGATATCCCAGGGAGAGAATTAATGTCAAAATAATTACATGGTTCACAGTCAAGGCTGTGTGATTATTAGCAACTCTAGAGAAGCTAATTAAGTAACTCAAAAAGTGTGTTTAAGCCAGTTAAGTTGGAGTGTTTCTATGGCTTCTGAACAAATAGGTAACACCTAGTAGCTGAGAATGTACTCTTTAATCAAAGGAACTGAGAATTATATCACACTGGTTAAAACCACATGTAGTAAAAATGCCTATTTAGTCTTCTTTTTAAATTAGATCTTAGCAAATGCTGGATGGCTACTAACTTTAAAGTACTTCTACAGTCAGATAAGTTTTTCATTTTATTATTCTTTCACCATGATTTTTATAATTACTTAAATTTTAGCAATTTCTTGTCCTTTTTTAAAATCAACAGTTATTGTTAGTTTTTAAACAGTACAAAATTACACCTTTGAAAATATAGACAAACTTATTGTATGAAGGCCGAACACAGGAAAAATAGAATGTGCAGTAGTTTAGCAAATTTAAGATAAGGCTGACATGTGACATTTACTTACCACTGAAATAAAGATTACTCTAGTTATGTCAAAATTAATTTCTATTTAAGTATTCCAAAGATTTTATTTAAAAATGAAAAATAAAACAATAGAAATCTCTCCATATAGGAATACGAAAGGATTATATGTACTGGGAGGAAAAAATGTAGATTTTGTAAGGAGAAAAGAATCAAGGAAATCATAAATGCATTGGCAGTGCAAGGTTAAAAATCTTGCTACTCACTGCAGGTCATTGATCTTAATTCTTACTTAGGCTGCCTGCATGATTTGTGGTTTATTTTGAAATACATCATTGCAAAGATTTTATAACAGTACTCCTCAAGTTCTTATGAAATAAATACAATGTGATGAATTAACTTGGCAAATATTTTCACATTCCATGACTTTAATACAATTCATAACCAATTAAAGAAGAATGCATTAATAATTTTTCAGAAAATACTTTTCAAGAGTACTTCAATAATTCTTTTAAAAGGAAAGAAATTTACTTTTTAAATTTTAACTTTTTTATTTAAATAAAAATTGAAGAAAATTTGGAGTTTTCTGTTAAGCATTAAAAATATTAAATAAAGCAAAAGATGTGGAGTGCATAGCTCTTTAAAGGATACTGATTTAATATAGATTCCATTAGAATACAACATGAATCAGTTAGAAATGCATAACTGAATAGGAGAAATGAATATCTGTAATGTCTTGCAATAGTGTTTAATTATATAACTCACTTTATTTTTGCTTTACACATTTGCAAACTAGCTAACATTCCCTAAAATGGAGTCTAAATTTTTAGTGCTATTTTGTATTTAAAATCCTGCATTTTCAGTAGAATTTGGTGGAAAAAATGTGTTGCCCAAAATTAGAAATATTAACACAAAAATGTTTGAGGACAATAGAAAATAATTTAACGTGTATTTGAATGGCTCCTAAATCTTGAAGACTGTGCTAGTCTCTAGAGAATGGAAAGCTGAAGAGGGTGCATTTTGTAATCTGACAGACTTTGCTTTTAATCCTGGATTGTGAAATTATTCCACGTGTGAATTTGAACAGGTTACTTGTCACCTATGTTTCATCCGTAAAGTGGGCATAATCATATCTACCATACTGAATTTTGAGAATTGGAGATGGCTTATTTCTACAACTGACAACATACTTGTCACAGAGAGATGTAAGAAAATTTCCTAGGCCTTGAGCTATGCAGCGCTTCCTACAAAGCTTTTACACCCGGTAATCATACCGGAACCACTTGGAGAGTCTTTAAGATGTTCCAATGGCCATGTTATTTCACACACTAATTAAATTAGAATCTCCATAGGAGGGACCTGGAAATTGGTATTTGTTTAAAACTCGAGTCATTACAAGTTGTAGCCAGATTTGCGAATAGCTGATTTAAAATAAGGCAAATGGATATTGTTAATAGTCTTCAAAATTGTGTGGTTATAGCTATTAACAAATTTAATATTAACTAAGCAACTTTGGATCAACAACAAATAGAAAAAGAGAAGTCAAAGAATCCTTGAGACAATACCAGGAAAAAAACTAGGAAATGAGAGACAATAAGATAATGACATTGGTCTTAACTAAAAAGAAAATAATAATGAGGAAGCAGTGTTTTGCAAAGGAAAGTTGATAGTATTAATACAATCCTTTTATATAGTTATATAATTTTGGTCAAAGTAGAAAGGCAAGTTCTGAGGTTAAATTTAAAAAGTTATATGTAATGATGCATAAAAACGTAATTATATAGGCAAAATGGGTAATTTTGCTTGTGATCTGTAATTTGCTTTTGTTTAATTTGAAGTGTAGCTAAATTACTTCCTTTGCCTGTAGAGTTTGAGGTTGCTATATTTTTCTCCACTTGAGATCTTCTAAAGTATCACCTGCATTTCCCTTGGAGACTTAAAACCTTTTTTTAATTCAACATATATCTGTCCCAGGTGGATCTCATATAACCATGACCTTATTAATAACTTTGTTAAATAAAAATAGACTTGATTATACATTTTTTATCACAGAAATTATGAATTATTAAAGATATTGGGAAATTTTTATGTATTTTTTCTAATATGTAGACAGAAGTGAATTTTTTATAAAAGTGGATTTTGTGCATCTGTTATTTGAAACTTTTCAAGAAGAGAAACTACATAGATGTGAGGCCTTTGTTTACTTACCAGTTTAAAGAGTGTCTTGGTTATCTATATTGCCTTTAAAAATTATATTAAAATATATGTAGCAAATGAAATATTTGCTTATGTATAACATTTTCTTTTGAGCCCAAGTTTATAATGCCATTATATCTTGCATTTATTTAACTATAATATTTAAGCCTGAAGCACATTTTTCTTATAATTTATCTTCTAACATTGTAATGATATGAAACAAATTAATGCTTATTTAAGAGTGGACCTTTCAGTTCACTGGAGCAGTCATTCATTAAATATCACCCTGTGGACATAAAAATCAAATATGCTTTCTCAAATGTTTCACTTTAAGGCAAGAATTAGATACCCCATGCCAAGAGTGTAGCTCATTAAATGCCTCCAGTTTGAAGATTTATATTTTTAAAATACATTATCTATAAACACACACACACACACACACACCATAAATGCTTCCATAAAATATATACTTCTTAATTCCTGAAATCTTATAAATGTGATTATAATAAGGATTTGGAGATGGGGAGAATATTTTGGATGATCAAGTTTGACTCAATGTAATCACGAGAATTTTTATTTTATTTTATTTATTTATTTATTTATTTTTTTGAGATAGAATCTTGCTCTGTCCCCAGGCTGGAGTGCAGTGGCACAGTCTCGGCTCACTGCAACCTCCACCGCCTGGATTCAAGCAATTCCCATTCCTCAGCCTCCCGAGTAGCTGGGACTATAGGTGCACACAACCACGCCTAGCTAATCTTTTGTATTTCAGTAGAGATGGGATTTCCCATGTTGGCCAAGATGATCTCGATCTCCCGACCCCAATATAATCATGAGATATTTTAAAAGTGAAAGTAGAAGGTCAAACAAGGGTCAATGTCAGAGTGATGAGAGGTAAGACAGATAAATGCCCTTTGCTGGCTTTAAAAGTAAAAGAAAACCATAGCCAGGGAAACTTGGCAGCCTCTGAAAGCTAAAAACTTCAAGTAAACAGTCTTACCGGGAGCCTCTAGAGAGAGCATGACCATGCAGAAATCTTGATTTTCTTCCAGTAAAACTCATTTTGGAAAGCTAATTTCCAGAACTGCAAACAAATAATAATAATAATAATAAATTTCTATTATTTTAAACCGCTATATTTGATAATTTGTTACTGCAACAATAAAAATGATTGTGTATAGTTGCGTGTGTGTTGTGTATATGTAAATGGAAGTCTAAGTGGATTTAGAAGCAAAAGTCCAAGGAAGCCACAAGAAATTCACAACATAATTGCATTTCTTCTTTTTTTAATCAAGCATCAACTAATGTGAAGTTAAGATTTTGGAGACAGACCATGTTGTCCTCTAAGATCTGGGGCTGTGGAAAGAAGCTGACAAATTAACTATCTAATGACAGTTGGAGGGAGAATAGTACTGACATTCTTAACTGGCAGTTATTAACTCTTTTTAAAGAAAACGAAAAGGGAGGGATGAATGCCAGGGTGTTTTTAAAAAATACTATGCTTGAAAGATTGTCAGTCAACAATTGCTATCTGATCTTTGTAGGATGGCGAATTGGTAGGAATATTTGACCTTGAATGAGTTAATCAATTTCTGTTTTCTTTACCGTACAATAATAATGGTACTATCAATTCCAAAGTTAATTGTGAAAATAACAATATAAACAAGACAACTATTCTGGCATATAACACATGCTCCAAAATATAAGCAAAGTCCCTTTGCTTCTGTATGCCTAACATGTCTTGCAATAGACAGAGTAGACACATTAAAAATGATACATGGCTGGGCACTGTGGCTCACACCTGTAATACTAGCACTTTGGAAGGCTGAGTTGGGAGGATCACGAGGTCAGGAGATCAAGACCACGCTGGCCAACATGGTGAAACCCCATCTCTACTAAAAATACAATAATTAACTGCGTGTTGTGGTGCGTGCCTTTAATCCCAGCTACTTGGGAGGCTGAGGCAAAAGAATCGTTTAAACCAGGGAGTCCAAATTTGCAGTAAGCAGAGATCTAGCCACTGCACTCCAGCCTGGAGACAAAGGGAATCTCTGTATCAAAAAAAAAAAAGTAAAGTAAGTTAATAAAAATAAGGCTCAGTTCTCATGCCTGTAATCCCAGCACTTTGGGAGGCCAAGGTGGATGGTGAATCACCTGAGGTCAGGATTTTGAGATCAGGCTGGTTAACATGGCGAAAATCTGTCTCTACTAAAAATACACACACACACACACACACACACACACACACACACACACACACAAAATTAGCCAGGAGTGGTGGCACGTGCCTATAATCCCAGATATTAGGGAAGCTGATGGCAAGAGAATTGCTTGAACCCAGGAGGCTGAGATTGCAGTGAGCTGAGCTCTCACCACTGCACTCCAGCCTGAGAGAGAGAAACAAAAAAAAAAAAGAAAGAAAAAAAAAGAGCCTCAGCCACCGAATTTTTAGGTGTGTATGTGCTTGAGAGTCAATAAATTAAGAAATTAGAACACAGATTTCAACTTTAATTCTGGTAGGGTCGCTTTCTCATTTGAAGAGAGAAGCTTTCCATCGTGCCTTCACGTAAATGTGCAGTACTCCAGGTATATATATTTTCCACAATTGAGGAACATGAAAAGTATATGAACCAAATTCATAAAGCTTCCTACAACTTTAAGTTCTATTATACCCTATTTTTGATATAAGACAAATTCCTAAAAACAGATACAACTGACATTAAAAAACACAGTTTTGTATTTCACATTAAATGCTGTATAAAACAATATGTGAAATGCTAATGACACTGCATTTACTTAATAACTATTGTTATTAACATAATCTCCAAAAAATATCTTCACAGATCACTGCTAAAAAAGCCTAGTTTCAAATATTTTTATTTTTAATCTTTTATTTCAGGATTAGAAACATTTTCAAGCAAAAAGTTCTAAGTCCAGTCTACGTCACAATAAAAGTCATTTCATTTAGTGATTCTACTGCCAAAATTTTTTTGTTTGCCAATTTAAATCTTATATTTGGCTTTTAATGTACATACATAAGACACCTACTGACAAAGTCGACAAAATATCACAATCAATTACTTAATTCAAACTACTTAATCGGTGTTTGAGAATGAGAAAGAAGAGTTTTATCTTAACTCTTGTGCCTATTTTAAAAAACACATTTATTCATTCATTCATATTTATGACATAGGGTAAGCCTATGACTCACCCTATGTCAATCTACTGGCAAAGATAATTGAACAAAATAGAAAAAGATTTTTGTCCTCAAGGACTTGAATTTTACCAGAAGAAATTGACAGTGAAAATATGCATAATTAATAAGTAAATCATATCAGAGTTTTAAATTTTTTAAATATTGAAAAAGAATAAGTAGAGCAACTGAAGATTACCAGATTTTCCTTTTTTAGCCTGATACAGTAAAAACTTAAAAAAACAAAGTGCTTATCAACTTATCCCCTGAAGTATTTTCACCAATAGTATCATTCTTAATTTTCCAAACTCCTCTGATTGATAGATCCTTATCAATAGCAATCATAGAATTGAAAGACTGAAAATGTAATTGAAATTGAAAATAATGTGTTGAAGAACACTCAACCAGCAATGTCATCTTATGTAAAAAATGTGACTTTGTTTATATGAGATGAAGTTTTGTTAAACATTTTATTGTAGATTTCTGCTGGTTATTGAAAGTTTAATATAAAGTACATGCTGTCAAAGAATCCATTTAAAATACCCACTCTATGTACGGGAAAATACTTACCATAAAAGTTCTATCATGGCTGGGCATGGTGGCTCATGCCTATAATCCCAGCACTTTGGAAGGCTGAGGTGGGTGGATCACGAGGTCAGGAGTTCAAGACCAGCCTGGCCGAAATGGTGAAACCCCCATCTCTACTAAAATACAAAAATAAGCCAGGCATGGGGGCAGACACCTGTAATCCCAGCTATTCAGGAGGCTGAGGCAAATAATTGCTTGAACAATGGGGGCGGAGGTTGCAGTGAGCCGAAATCACACCACTGCACTCCAGCCTGGGAGACAGAGCAAGACTCCATCTCAATAAAAAAAGAAAGAAAAAAAGTTCTATTATTCTGGCAAAGGAAACAAGACGTATTTCTAGCCCCATTTACAGCTCAAAAAGGCCCATTTGGGACGTCTCTTCAGAATGGAATAACGAAAGGAAAAAACTCAGTATAGAATTCCACTGTTTGCAGATGTGAAGAGTGAAATGGTGTTATCTTTCATAATTAGCAGCAGCACAGGTTTCTAATGGTTGCCAGGTGACAGAATGGCACCTGTCTGATGGTAGTGGCCATTGTCCTCTAGTCAACATGTTTGCTTTGTGTCAACAGTGCAGAAGCTGAAGAGGTGGAGATTTCTCCCCAAGCAAGATCTTGCTGTGTGGTTTTGAGGAGACACCTTGTGAGAGAAGCCCATACACAGCTACTCTGTTCTTCCAATCATTACTTAATGATTTAGTGAATGACTTATTCAATATTGAATCCCCTTTTCACTTCAAGTAGATAGAGTACTTTTGATTATTTAGTAATCAACAACCTTGACTGACATAATGAACTTAAAGAGCAGGTGGCTTCCTGGTATTCTTTCCTCTATATCTGAAACTGATTCTTTTTCTCTTCTTTAGGGTTCCCACTTGAGGTCAAAGCAAAGGTACTCTGAATTTGTTGTGCTTGTTTTTGCTTCGGAGGTTTTCTTTATCAAATGTATGTGTTTCTACTTAACTTAAGACCCTGCCCATCTCCAAGGCATTCTGCTGCTCACTGTGCATCTGCCCTGCATGTCACATGCAACTCTGCAGGACTCTTCTAATAATACAAACCAGTGTTACCCACTTTGTTCCCATGTGTTTTATTAGTTATTCCTCAGCGGCCTTTCTTCTGCTTTCCAACAAGAGAAATAAAACATATTTTTTACCAATTGATATGCTTTTCACCATATTTAAGAATATTTTCAGGACTTTATGGTGTGACTTCCATATGTGGTAATTTTAGGACCCTTAGCCTGGTGGTTCTCCTCTGTGCTACCAATTTCTAATGGTCTGCCCAGAGGACTTAATATTCTTACACAAAATCTACACTCTCCATATTAGGAAATTTTCTTCCAGGTCCTTCTTTTAAACTTATTTTTTCAGTAGTGGAGGCTGGTATCCCATTGGCTCACTAGCTCAGTTTGCTATATTAAAAGAATAGCATCCGGACAGGGGGCTCACACCTGTAATTCCAACACTTTGGGAGGTTGAGGCAGGCAGATCACGAGGTCAAGAGATTGAGACCATCCTGGCCAACATGGTGAAACCCCATATCTACTAAAAATACAAAAATTAGCCGGGCATTAGGTGGCGCTCACCTGTAATCCCAGCTACTCGGGAGGCTGTGGCAGGAGAATAGCTTGATGGGAGGCGGAGGTTGCAGTGAGTTGAGATCATGCCAATACACTCCAGCCTGAAGACAGAGCTAGACTTCATCTAAAAAAAAAGAATAGCATACTCAGTTTTTAGAATAGAGATATTATGTGTGTATACATATTAAGCATATTAAGATATGTGCTATTAGGATATATAATTATGACATATAACTCTAAGTTATATAATTTTATTTTACTTTAAAATAAAATAAATGATATAATTTTATTTTAAGTTATATAACTTTATTTTATTTTAAAACAAAATAAGTGGCTGATATGGGTTGGCTGTATCGCACCCAAATCTCATCTTGCAACTCCCATAATTCCCACATATGGGAAAGACCCAATGGTATAGGTAATTGAATCATGGGTACAGATCTTTCCTGTATTGTTCTCATGATAGTGAATCAGTTTCATGAGATCCAATGGTATTATAAGGGAGTTTCCCTGCACAAGCTCTCTCTCTCTTTGCCTGCTGCTATTCATGTAAAATGTGACTTGCTCCTCCTTGCCTTCCACCATGATTGTGTGGCCATCCCAGCCATGTGGAACTATAAGTCCATTAATTCTCTTTCTTTATTAAATTGCTCAGTCTCCACTATATTTTTATCAGCAGCATGAAAACAGTGCTCTCATTAAGATAAATTACGTGGGTAACTTTGAATTATATAATTACTTTGTGTTTGCTAATTGGTGTTTGTGGAAGTTAGGCTCCTGCCCTTCCATGGAGGCTAAGGGACGAGGGCTTTATCTTTCCTGATGATTACATTCCAAAGAGATGGCTCCTTGAGAAAGTCCTAAATTGTAAACCTAGCTAGCGGCTTGGAGAAGAGTTTCATCTCAAAAGGGCAAAGAAAGAATTCACACCAGAGAGTTTCCGAAGGTAAATGTTCTATAAAAGAGGAAGGGCAGGGTCCTAAGATGAGAAAGAAAACTGTCACAAGTTTGGTCAAGCTGAGGGGAACATTAAGGTTATCTGATTCTATGTACATGAAAAGCTAGCAAGGCACTTCACTTCTATCTGCTTGGGAAACGTAGGACCCTCAAGTGAGGAATTGACTTATGAGGGAGAGCAAACATAGGCACTGAGCTTCATGTAAAAACAAGGCTGATTATTGTTTAATTTTTTATTACTTTTTTAGTATACCATAGTTTGTATGTTTTAGCAATCCTCTGTCCGGGCTTCAGTTTCACTTCTCATCCTCAGAATCTTGTGACCTCAGAGAAGTCACTAACAAGAAATAAATAAGTAGATCATTAAAATAACTGTGAGTTAATGAGCACTTAAGACAATGTCCAAATTGTTGTCATGTACCGGAGTGAAATCAAGCCCAGCAAGAGAAGTGTTTGTTCAAGTGTAATGAAGCTATTATGGGAACACAGAGTAAGATGCTGCAGAGACGGATGCAGAGGCCTGGAGAGAGCATCCAGAAGAACCACATGAAACAGAAAGCCATATGCACATCACGGAGGTCTCCCCAGCAAGCAAGGCTGATTATTAAGGGAGTAGAAAAGACAAAAGAAAGCAAACACAGAATTTGCTGGGACATCAATGAGTTGAAGCCATAGAGAGTTTGATAAATACATGAAGTACTTGACTGTGATCTTCAGACCATTTAGCAAGAAAAACAGCCAATTTGAGTTTTACACAATTCCTTAGATAGTGCCTGAATTACCAAACTATGACCTTTACAACACCCAGGCTAGATCAATCCAGAGAAGTCTGTTACACATATGCCCTGTTTATCACAGGGCAGTGATGTTCAGAATCAGTCATCCTCTGTTATGCACAGACTATTTGTATGCGCTTTCATAAAAAAACTGAATTCTGAGAAAAAATGTATAACTTATAATAGCCAAATATACTAATCTCATTATGACATAGTCTTTGGATATTTTCGGAGAAGTAACATTAAATTGCATATATTTTAAGCCATAATGGAAATAACAGGATATACGTAATGCTAAACTGCATGGTATTCCTGACACATCTCTGCATTTGGAAGAGGTAATTACTGCTGCTCTTCTGAACTTTTGGTACCTGCTATTAACCCAGTAGGAAATTTTAAATTGTAACTTACCCTGAAGTCAAACACTCATAGAAATGACTGAGCTCCTCCTTCTCACAGGAATAATAAACATTCTTTTCTAACTTCTTTGAACTAAGGGGGCTGAACATTGCATATAAATAGTATGCCTGTTGTTTTCATAAAGTATTCTTTTGCTGTATTATTTCATTTAAAATAGTATACAGTAATAAAAAAAAGTGGTAAATATAATGCTTTCATTTTAATCATTGTTATTTTGTACTTGTACTAAGTGTAGGCTAACTATGATATAGATTGGTAAAACAGATATGTGCAATGTTTTTCATAGAGAACATTCAAAAGAGAAATATAAAACCATTATTGTCTGTTTTCAAATTAATACTCTCTGGCTAGTGATTGCATGTTCTCACTAGCATGACTTTTCAAAGTTTAATTACTGGATATTTTAGAGAAGGACAGTATTCTATATCAGTCATAATTTTGGGCAATTTCAAATGTACATTTACATCTCTTTCTGGCTGAATAGTTTGGAAGAAACCAGGGAGCTATAATTTGGAGAAAACTGCACTTAGAATATCAAAAAATAACAAGTGATTTCTGATTTAAGAAAAAAAAATGTTTCTTATATCTCACTGAGTCTTGTGTGTGCATGTGGGTACATGTATCTGAGTGCACCTTGCATCCCAAACTACCTGATATTTAATATTGTCACGTGATATTCCAAGAACATTGTTACAAGGCAAGGCTTGCTACATTAATTTTTAAAGTAGCTAACATTGAACATATGCCATGACATACTCTGAAATTAATGTATACTGTGGACCTGTAGATGGTGACTGATGGAGGAATAAGGAATTGATTATCCTTATGGGGAAGAATCAAAGGATCAGAGTCCAGAGGGGCTCAGCAGTTTATAGTTTTGGGATCAAGTGTGAGTTGATCATTAGAAATGGTAATGTATATTATTGGGAGAAATCTTGAATTTAGGCAGTTTATACAAAATAAATAGGCTCAAGATAACTGGCATTTGCTTCAGCATCTAATTTTTATACCCCATTTATTTGTTCATGAAGCTATAAGGAGATATATTGAGGAATTTTATATTTAAAGTTGTTGTCACTTCTGACCTGTGTATCATAATATTTGCAATCCTGTATGTCTTACATACTCAAATGAGAGAGATTCACCTGAAAGCATACACTGTAACATAAAAAAAGGAAAATGTTACATTAAAATGCCAATTTCTTCCCTTTTTATCCCCTATTTAATCAAAATTGTGAAATACATTTTACAGCAACTCTGGGAAAATATCCTTATGCCTCTTAGGTACTTGAAAGGGAGTAATAAATTTACTTAGTATAATGTTAAGACATCCTGTGAGAGCTCTATAAATACTTGTTGACTGGCTGACTAAAATAATATATACTCTTTCTCATGAGGCTGCAATTGCTAAAGAGTTATTGAACACATTCTAATTGAAATAATTCTGAAAATGCTTTCAATTTTGGGAAAATTCCACTTTACAAGTGGAAGCCTTCATCAAAGATTTATAGCAACTAAATGAAGTAACCTATAAAACATATCAAAAAGACTATTTGACAGGGTGGCAGAGGAATAGAGTTGGTCTTGCTATAATAATTGTATTATTCAGAAAATGCTTGTTTTTAAATTAAGATATTATTATGATGCAAATGAGAATATGAGGGTAACATGGACATATTTATTTTTATTTATCTGATTTATTTTACCCATTTCAATGACTATCAAAGCTCCTATTGGAAGTAAAGTTTTAAAAATTTTGCGACATGAAAGTAACTTTTACATCAGTAAGAATCACCAAATAAAAGTGTAAGCATATATGCAAACTCGTGAGATGGCAAAGCATACATTGTAAGCAATAAATAAATATTAGCACTTTTAGAAATTTTTAATCAACTTTATTGAGATGTAATTCGCATTTTAAAAACCACATCCATTTTGAGTACACCTTTTAAAATGTGTTTGACAATATCAAACTCTATTATTTACCACCCTAATGGAGATAAGAAAGCATTTTTAAAAACCCCAAAGGTTTCCTTATATTCTTTTCTCTAGTCACAGGTAATGAACAATATGCTTTTTGAGACTACATATTAGTTTTCCTCTTCTAAGGCTCACACAAATTGAATCAACAGTATACCTATCCTATTTGACGACTGGCTTCTTTTAATCAGCATAATGTGTTCATGAATGCCATTAAATGTTATCAGTAGTTCCCTACTTTCCATTGCTGAATAATATTCTCTTGTAATGAAATGTCTGCAATGTGTGTATTCATTCGCACATTAATTGACATTTGGGTTATTTCCAGGTTTTGGATACTGTGAATAGAGCTGTTATAAACTTTTATATGAGTCTTTGTGTACATGTATGTTTTCTTTTCCATAGGATAAACATGTATAAATGGAATTGTGGGGTCATTTGGTATGTGTATGTCTATATAGTTTTATGCATTTTCCTGATTTTAAAGTTTATGGATGACCAGAGTATTATTATAGTTGCTGCTTAAATGCTGTCTTTAATTCTCGACTTATTTTAACCACTTTACATATTGTGGCTGTGTAATAACAGAGTAACTGGCTCTGAGGTGAGGCTGGCTGTTGGGAAAAAATGTCTTTCTTGTAACAGAGAATGAAACATTTTGCTCCAATTTCTCCTGTCAGTACAACGACATTCATAGGCTTTCTCAGGCTGCTGAAATATTTACAGTATGAAATTTGGGGAAATAAATTCATTTTTACCAAATTTTAATGGTTTATGTGCAGCAGATATGTATAAAATATTCAGGGTAATTGAAAAAGTTTTCTGCTTTGCAGACTACACTTTGACTCAGATTTGACATTGAGAAGTTTAACATTCATTATCAGTGCTTCAGCTTTGAAACCAGGAGGTCACTAATGGAAAACTAAAGCTGATCAACAAACAACTGAAGTGAAAATGGGATATAGGCTAAGAATATATGAGAGACATTTTTATTCGTCACTACGATGAATTTTTCATTGAAGTATGAGTGGTGAAATAAATGGTTAATAGCAGAATAGTCATTCTACCACAAACACACACACACACACACACACACACACACACACACCCTCACATACACCGGTAAACATACTTATTTGTATCAGTTGTTTAGAATTCTATATAGATAACTTTTTAGAGATTAAGTTTATGAAGTTTCAACTCAAAAAAGTTAAATGCCTTTAACTTAACAATAAAAAAAAATCAAATATGATGGTAATCTAGGTGAAAAAAAACACTATGTTTACTCTCTGTGCCACATCTGGGTACACACACCAAGCATTACTTTCTTAATAGATGATGTTCCCAATACAGAGTTCATTTCAATTTAGATATTTTACCCTCTACACAATTATAAATTATGATTAATAATGATTAATTTCTAATGGCATATATGTTTAGCTTTATATTAATTTTATGCTCTACTTAAGGATATGTTTAAATTGTAAGATGCTAGAGGCTTAATTTTGTTTACCTAGCAGCAGTAATAAGCAAAAAAAAAAACTGATGGATTAATTGAAATGGCATAAAGAATACCCTACAAAATATAAATATTTCAGCATGATATGAGAGTATTAAAGGGGAAAAACTTCCAGCAAAAGCAGTTAATTAGCACTGAATCATGATGGGTTACTATCTTTGTGCATGATTCTTTAGCCATGAATTGTCAATAGGCTATATGCAAATAATGAATAGAGTGTGATAGCCTTGACACATTTTCAGCTTAAATCAAGGAAGTGACTGGTCGTATCTTTATCACTAATTGAGCAGCGAAAAAATGTTTTCAGTTATATTACAAAATATAGTTGTTGTGATGTCATTGATTAGGGAAATATTTATGTGGCATTTAAAGAGTAGGTCATACACTTCAACAGGATGGAATTTTGAGACATTAACTAGATTAATTTTCATTTAATTTGGAATAATACCTATTTGTTAATTTGAATAAGAATTGTCATGTGCGAAAATAAGTAAGTGAAGCTATAACTTTTCTAGCACATTTTAAACTTTTTAAACTTTTGTCTTACTATTTTATGTCTGTTAGGAACCAATACTTGATGTAAAATTGTTTAAAAGACTAGTATTAAAGACCGTAAAAATACATATATATATATATATATATATATATATATATATATATATATATAAATAATGCTTTTCCTAATTTTTTTTTTTCTTTTTGAGACAGAATCTCACTCTGTCACTTAGACTGGAGTGCAGTGACACAATCTCAGCTCACTGGAACCTCCATCTCCTGGGTTCCAGCAATTCTTCTGCCTCGGCCTCCCTGGTAGCTGGGACTACAGACATGCGCCACCATGCCTAACTAATTTTTTTATTTTGGGTAGAGACGGGGTTTCACCATGTTGTCCAGGACGGTCTCTAACTGACCTCAGGTGACCTTCCTGCCTTGGCCTCCAAGTGCTGGGATTACAAGCATGAGCCACCGTTCCTGGACTGTCTTGTATTTTTTTATACATGGCAATTGACTTTAGTTCCAAATATAAAGCATTTCGGGGCACATTTGTCTATACTTCAGTTACCCAAATCTCTATTTTATTCTATCTTCAAAAAAGCAAGGTCAGTGTTTACTTATTCTGTAGTAGATTAACATACACACTCATTTGGGTATCATAAAGCATATAAAAACAGGGTTTAAAATATGATTAATTCTACACAATTTATTTTTTCAGAAATGTTTAGATAGATAAAATATATTACACTTGATCTTAGCCAAAAGGCCAAGAAGTGATAGATAAAATATATCAATTGATTACATTTATTTGAGGGTTTTATACAATGCAAAATAATTGTGTTTGATAAAGCTAGACCAGTTACTATTGTCTTTGTTTCCTTTAAATATTTTTTGTTTATTTCCGACCCCAATATTAAATTTTGGCATGCACAAACACAAATTCACACACTTTTAAGCATTATGCCCAGGAAACGCAGTGTGGGACATCAACTTATAAATTCTGATGATCATCAAACATATGAAAAAGGAAGTCACTTTTCTTCTTCAATTATATACTTCACATTTTATTTAAAAAATTTGCATTTGTAGTAGGAACAGTTTCATATTCATCAATTTTTCTCATGTTTACCACTGTTAGAAATAATCATATCTCTTTTACTAATAATTAATGTTAAAGGAATTTCATTGTCACATTTAATGTATATTTCAAGAAGTGGGATAATATTAAACCTAATATATGTCATTTATTTATTAATTTATAATTTCAACTTTTGTTTTAGATACATGTGTAGGTTTATTCCATGGGCATATTGTATGTAAATACAAATGATCCCATCACCCAGATAGTGAGCATGGCACCCAACAGTTAGTTTTTCAGACCTTGTGTCTCTCCCTCACTTTATTAGCCCTTGGTGTCTATTGTCGCATCTTTATGTTCATGAATACCCATTGTTTAGCTCCCATTTTAAGTGAGAACGTATGGTGTTTGGTTTTCTGCTCCTGTGCTAATTTGTTTAGGATAATGGTCCCCAGATGCACCTCTGTTGTTGCAAAGAGCATGATTACATTCTTTTTATAGCTGTGTAGTATTCCAGGGTGTATATATACCACATTTTCTTAATCCAATCCACCACTGACAGGCAGTTAAGTTGATTTCATATCTTTGCTTCTGTGAATAGTGATGCAGTGAACATGAGAGTGCACATCTTTTTGGTAGAACAATTTGTTGTCTGTTGGATACATACCCAGTAAATGGGATTGCTGGGTCTAGTAGTAATTCTGTTTTAAGTTCTTTGAGAAATCTCCAAACTGCTTTCCACAGTAGCTGAACTAATTTATATTTCTGTCAACATGCTACAAGTATTCTCTTTTCTCCATAACCTCATCAAAATATGTTATTTTTTATTTTTATTTTTTAAGTAATAGTCATTCTTACTTGTGTGAAATTTTATTTCATTGTATTTCTGATTTTCAGGTATCTTATTAGTAACGTAGAGCCTTTTTATATGTTTGTTAGATTATTATATATCCTCTTTTGAGAAACGTCAGTTCATGTCTTTCACCTTCTATTTAATGGACTTAGTTTTATTGCTTGCTGAATTGTTTAAGCTCCTTCCAGATTCTAGATATTAGATCTTTGTTAGATGCGTGGTTTGTGAATATTTTCTCCCATTCTGTAGGTTTCTGTAGGTTGTCTGCCATTCTGTACGTTGTCTGTTCACTCTGTTAATCGTTTCTTTTGTTGTGTAGACAAGCCTGCAGTTAATTAGGTCCTAATTGTCAATTTTTGCTTTTGTTGCAATTGCTTTTGAGGCCTTAGTCATGAATTCTTTTCCAAGGCTTATATCCAGGATGGTGTTTCCTGCATTTTCTAGGATTCCTACAGTGCGCAGTCTTACATTAAAATCTTTAATCCATCTTGAGTTCATTTTCATGTATAATGAAAGGTTGGGGTCCAATTCAGGTACCCCAGCACAATTTATTGAAAAGGAGTCCTTTCCCCATTGCTTATTTTGTCAACTTTGTTGAAGATCAGGTGGGATTTTTAGGTATAGAATTGCATCATTAGCAAAGAGAAATAGTTTGACTTCTTATTTTTCTAATTTGGAGGTCTTTCACTTCTTTCTCTTGTCTGTTTGCTCTAGCTAGAACTTTTGGTACTATGCTGAATAGGAGAGGGGACAGAGGATATCTTAAGCTTAAGAGGTGACAGAGGATATCTGATTTTGAAGGGAAATGCTTCCAGCTTTTCTCCTTTAATATGATGTTGGTTGTGGGTTTATCATAGATGGCTCTTATTATGTTGAAGGTATGTTCTTTCAAAGCTCAGTTTATTGAGGGTTTTTATGATGAAGAGATTTTGAATTGTACTGAAAGCTTTTCCTGTATCTACTGAGGTAATTATATGGTTTTTAATTCTGTTTCTATGGTGAATCACATTTATTGATTTGCATATGTTGAACCAATCTTGCTTCTTAGGAATGAAGCCTACTTGGTCACAGTGTATTTACTTTTTCATGCGCTGCTAAATTCGGTTTGCCAGTTTTGTTTTTTTGTTTCATTTTGTTTTGCTTTGCTTTGTTTTTCTTGAGGATTTCTGTGTCTATGTTCATCAGCTATATTGGCCTGTAGATTTCTTTGTCTGTTTTATCTTTGCCAGGTTTTGGTATCAGAGTGATGCTGGCATCATTGAATGAGTTAGGGAGGATTTCATCCTACTTAATGTTTTGGAATAAATTCAATAGAATTAGTACCAGCTCTTTGTATATCTGGGAGAATTCTGCTGTGAATCCATTTGAGGTGGGGCTTTTTTTTTTTTTTTAATTGGTAGGTTTTTATTACTGTGCCAATTTTGGAACTCAATATTGGTCTGTTCGGTGTTTCAATTTCTTCTTGATTCAATCTTAGGAGGTTACGTATTTCTAGAAATTTATCCAATTTCTCTACATTTTCTAGTTTGCTGCATAGAAGTTTTCATAATAGTCTCTGATTATCTCTTGTATATTTTGTGAAATAGTAAGCCTAATTTACTTTAAATATAATGGTATGTCTTCTCTGCATTACGTTTTCTGTTAATCAAGAAAACATACAAAAATACATATATATATATATATACATATACATAAATATTACTTCTATTTTGTTTTTCTTAATACTCCCGCTCTTTTCTTTTCTTTCTTTTTTCTTTCTTTCTTTTTTTTTTTTTTAAGATGGAGTCTGTATGTAGGCTGTAGTGCAATGGCACAGTCTTGGCTCACTGCAACCTCCACCTCCTGGGGACTCCTGAGTGGCTGAGATTACAGACACCTGCTAACATGCCTGGCTAATTTTTGTATTTTTAGTAGAGACGGGGTTTCACCATATTAGCCAGGCTTGTCTTGATCTTCTGACCTCATGACTCACCCACCTCAGCCTCCCAAAGTGCTGAGATTACAGGCCTGAGCCACTGTGCCTGGCCTGTTTTGCTTAGTACTCCCTAAGATACCCAATTTGGTTTTGAATAATTAATGGAGTTTCATATGATTTCTATTGTTTACATTTCTCTACAAATCAAAGTTAGGAAATTCTCCAGATGAACCGAATTCTTCTTCAATTAAATGTCCTAAGCAATTTAGTTAGCCCCAAATAAATATAACTATATTTTCATGCTTATATTTACATTTTCACCTACAATCTTTCTAAATTTACCCAAAAGACATCAACACACTACAGTCAAATACTATAACTCATTTAGACCCAAAGAACTAAAAGTCCTTAATGTAATAATTTGTACAAACTTTAAGCATATTAATATATTCTCCATTAGTTGTTCATAGGAGGCTCATGCTTTAAATCTAGTTATTTTGAACATCAGATGTTTTCATACTAAACTTTTTTTAGATACTTAAATGTTTAGTTTGACACTTTGGCTCAGATAAGTTTGACAAATTAAATTTTCCCAACAAATATAAATCTGAAATTAGTTTGGCATATATATGCCAAAATGATCTTAATGTTTTTCCTCATATATTTGTTTAAAATAAATTTGTATAAATATCAAATAATTTTCATATAGGTTCAGATAAAACTAATTAGATTTGCAGATATATTGTATTTATGAATCCATTGCATGAGTTTTTATAATTTACTTCACAGAGGCAACATTATGTTTCTCATTTTCAGAAAAAAAGAAATGCAGAACAAAGGAAATAAACCATGCAACTGAAATTTACTGAGATGTTCTAAACATTGAGTGTAAATAGAAGATAGCCCTTAGTCTCACAGGTTTAATAAACATTTGAAGATTACAGATATTAAAAATATATTTTACAAAAATACAGATATTAAGAAAACATCTAGATCCCAATTCCTGATGCCTTAGCCCATTTTAGTCCAGCGATCAGAGCATCACCTGTTCTGGGGGCAGGATGGCACATAGAAAAGTGTGGTTTAATTTTTTTTTCCTGCCAATCCATTGGGATAGTGATTCAGTAGGAGACAAATTTGTTAATAAAAGTTATTTCTTCAAAATCTCAATTAAAAGGCTCCAGTCTACTCCCAATTCATGTGGAGACTTGTATTGTCAAACTAAAGGTGTCCAGGATTACAAATATGCACAAGTAATATATCAATCACATCTAAAATTGCAACCACTTACTACTGATATAATAACCAAGAACCTCTTTGAAAATCTATGTGTGGTTGTAAGGCTATAATAAGTCACTGACATTAGGGGGATACCAGTGAACTTCTTTGAGACTGAGTTGATAATGTTGTCAACTGATGAATGAATGCTTTAAATATCTCTGGTTGAGTGCAGTATGCTGGCATAAAGAAAGAAAAAGTAAAAAAGTGGAAAAAGCAGATTTTTTTTATTTTGCTGATTAGAACATATTTTCTAGTTATCCAACAAATATTTTTTTTAATACCTGAAAAGAGAGGGCATAAATAGAGATTCCTACTTTGAACTAACAATTTCTCAATTAGGTAAAAATCTGGCTCAAATGATAAGGCATGGCTCAAGCTCGGGCTTGACAAGTACAGATGGAATTTACAAATCTGGACTGCCTCTTCTCTCTTTTTTCTATATTTTAGGGTGTTATTTGCTAGTATCCTTTCTCCAGATTCCCAAATAGAGCTATATTCCAACACAAATGAATTTTTGTGTTTCACCAGACATATATATATATATATATATATATATATATATATAAAATTCATCAATCTACTATAGTATGGGAAACCTGGAGGCAGACTGTGGCTTACAGAAGTAGGCTAAACTCTGTAGAAGAGTAGAAAGTTCAAAGAGATGCATACTCTGCCTTTGGTTAGCAGAGAGAGTAGAAGATTGGATTCTCAAACATTTGTTGTGAATTTCAAAAAAGCTTCCATTTCTTTTTGGAGAGGTCATGGTAAATTGTTCCCATTAAGAGCTTTCAGGTCTGCAAAGGTCAAAGCTAAGGAAATTTAATCAGGGTGAGGCCAAGGAGCCTTGGAATTTTTCAAGAAACATTTTTTGGTGACACTCCAGCCAGGCAAGAATGTACGATCAGTCAGCTCTCATATTCATTTTTCCTCTGGGCAAATTCAGTTCAGGAGAATGAGACAAAATAATTCTCTTTCATAATTACACTTAGTAGGTACTGCTAACATAGCAGCTTTCTTCCCAATCTAGTCCCTATTGTGGAAAACTGTTAACAGAAAACCTCTTCTCCTTTGTTAGGTCCAGGTAATGGAGCAATAATAATGTCTCAAAAGAGAAATTGTTTTCAGCTGGAACTATGACTTGGAAAACCAGATGGTTTTATGCAAAAACTGAAAACTCAACAAGTCAGGTCCTTTCCTGCTTCTCATAATCTGTCCACTTGTTGTGGAGCTCATCTTGTTTTGGGAATGATTCCATTTGATCTAGGGGTAAGCCCAGTAAGAAATAAAATAAGGAAAATAATAGAAAGAGGCAGATATGCAGCCAATATCTAAACTAATTCCTCAAGGACTTAGAGACACTGAAGAAAATGTCATTTTCTTAGCATGATGCTGCTTTGCAGGTAAGCATTACTGTCTGAAAGAACACAATTAAGATTCTCTGTGGGAGGAAGACATGATGAAAAGAAAACTATTTACTAGACAACTTTGTCACGAGGGACTGTGTCTGGTATAATAGGTTCTGATTCTAATTTGTTTCATTTGACTCCCTCTTCTCTTTCTTCTACAGAAATATTTAGATTCCTCTGCGCACAGTTCAGAAAGCAGAATGGGCAGAAGGCAAGTACAATTTGAATGCCAAATACAGTGTTACTTCCACATGGCGAGAGGAGAGAATTCAGAGAGAAAACATATCGTTCAAACACTGGATGGAAGAAGCATGGTGCCAGATAGAAAATAGATTCCTGTCTGGATAGGATGGAGGAAATTGGAAAGAAAGCTCTGCAGATTTCCAAAACAGAGAACACTTTCTCAAGCAATGGACAAAATCACAGAAGGAAAATCATGAGATACATCTAGAAAGAGAAAACCATATCCAACGTCCCAAATTGTTTTCCATATGCAACTTGCAGACAAGATGAAATAGAGATAAGCTTGAATAATTCCAAGGCTCCTAGGCGTCACCTGATTAAATTTCCTTAGCTTTGACCTTTGCAGACCTGGGAACTCTTAATGGGAATAATTTATCATGACCTCTCAAATTAGAAATGAAACTCTTTCTAAATCCATAACAAATGTTTGAGAATTCAATCTTCCACTTTCTCTGCTAACCAAAGGCAGAGTATGCTTCTCTTTGAACTTTCTACTCTTCTACAGAGTTTAGTCTCCTTCTGTAAGCCATAGTAGTCTGCCTTCAGGTGTCCCATACTATAGTTGACTAATGAATATATATGTCTGGTGAAATACAAAAATTCATTTGTGTTGTAATATAGCTATAGTTGGGAATCCAGAAAAAGAACACTAGCAAATAACACCCACAAATACAGAAAAAATAGATAGAAAAGAGACAGTCTAGATTTGTAGATTCCATCTGCACTTGTCAAGCTTGAGCTTGAGCCATGTCTTATCATTCAAGACAGATTTTTACTCAGTTGAGAAATTCTGTGTCCAAAGTAAATGTCTCAAATTCATGCAAGAGGGATGCTTGCCCCCATCACTCAATCACCTCCCACCAGTCCACTCCCCCAGCACATGGGGATTACAACTCAAGATGAAATTTGCATAGGGAAACAGAGACAAACTATACCACTTTTGAGCTGAATAATATGAGCATAAGAAATTACCAGTGGTTAAGGAAAAAGAAAGTAACCTTTTGACTAGGATGTTGTAAGAAAGATTTCAGAAAGAAGTAGGCATCCATCACCTCCAAAAATTTCCATGTTTTTTTTGTGAAGTTTCTTTTTAATTTCTTTTGGTGAGAACACTCAACATAAGATTTATTCTCTCAACATATTTTATTTTATTTTACTTTATTATTATTATTTTTTGAGATGAAGTCTCACTTTGTCACCCAGACTGGAGTGCAATGGCAGGATCTCAGCTCACTGCAACCTCTGCCTCCCAGGTTCAAACAATTCTCCTGTCTCAACTCCAGAGGAGCTAGGATTACAGGCATGCATCACCATGCCAAATTAAGTTTTTGTATTTTTAATAGAGGTGGGGTTTCACCATTTTTGCCAGGCTGGTCTCGAACTCCTGACCTCTGATTATCCACCCACATTGGCCTCCCAAAATACTGGGATTACATTCATGAGACACTGTGCCCGGCTTCAACATATCTTAAAATACTCAATACTCTATTGTTTACTGTTGACACTGTATCATACAGAAGATCTCTAGAATCTATTCATCTTGAATCTTAGTCCATTCCTGCTATTATAGAAACATACCACTAACTGGAAATTTATAAATAACAGAAATTCATTTCAGATATTTCTTTTTTTCAGTTTAATATATTTAATAATTATATCATTTGTAAAGCTTTCCACAAAAGAGTATGACAGTTTTCTTTTAATTTATTGCAAACACATCTATTTTAAAAGTCAGTGTTAATACTGAAACTATAATGCAAATTTTAAATTATTGACATATACCATAAAACACGATGAAGATCATTTTACTTAAATAAAAAAAAGAACACTATTTCACCAGGCAATAAATCCAACATATTTCTTTTCTCTCCACATCTACATCCAATGGTGATATTTTATAGGATAGTTTCTAAACAGGTGCAAAATTTTACGAAGTGATGAAAGCCATGCTTTGCTCAGGAATACTATGGTTCACATACCATATAAGTTGTTGTATAGCAACTATTAGTTTGCCAAGCTTCAACTGGCAAAATGCTAAGTTGTGAAATCAGTATTGTCCAGCTGGCTGTTTCTCCTTGCCCTAGAGAGACTGGGAAATCCTAGATCAAAGTATTGGCAGATACAGTGTCTGGTGAGAGCCTCTCTCTGCTTCCAAGATGGTGTATTGTTGTATCTTCACACGACAGAAGGTGGAATGGCAAAGGAAAGGAACAGCTCCATTATATATCCTTTATAAGATCATTAATCCCTTTATGAAGGCAGATGAGCCCCTCTAAAGAACCCACTTATTTATACTCTCACTTTGGGGATTATGTTTCAACATATAAATTTTGGGAGGACATTATTCATACCATGATATCTTGTATAACAGACATTTTATACTCACTGAAGAATAATTGCCCACTTCCTCCTCCCTCAGTCCCTGACAACCACCATTCTATTCTCTCCTTCTATGAGTTTAACTGTTTTAGATATTTCATGTAAGTGGAATCATGCAGTATTTGTCCTTCTTTGCTTGGCTTATTTTACTTATCATAACGTCCTCCAGTTTCATACATGCTGACACAAATGGTAGGATATGGCATAATGGCAGACTGAGTAATGTCATGTTGTAGGTGGCATATTTTCTTTATCCATCCATGTATTGATGGACATTTGGTTAGTTTCTGTATCTTGGATATTAAAGATAGTCCTGCAACAAAAATGTCCTGCAACAAAAATAATGAGGCAACGAACATTGATGCATGTCTCTTCCAGATCCTGATTGAAATTTTTGGATGTATACTCAGAAATGAGATTGCTGGACAGAATGGTAGTTCTATTTTAACGTTTTGAGGAACCTTTATCATGTTTATTATAGGGACTGCACCATCCTACATTCCCACCAACACTGTATGTAAGTGATCCAATTTCTGCAAATGTGCGTACCTCTTGTCTTTTGTCTTTTTTTTTCTTTTTTCTTTTCTTTTCTTTTCTTTTTTTTTTTTTTGTGAGACAGAGTCTTGCGCTTTTCGCCTAGGCTGGAGTGTAGTGGTGTAGTCTTGGCTCACTGCATCCTCCGCCTCCCGGGTTCAAGTGATTCTCCTGCCTCAGCTTCACAAGTAGCTGGGATTACAAGTACCACCACGTCCGGCTAATTTTTGTATTTTTAGTAGAGATGGCGTTTCACCATGTTGGCCAGGGAAATCTCAAACTCCTGACCCCAGGTGATCTGCCTGCTTTGGCATTCCAAAGTGCACTACTTGTATTTTTGTTTTCATCATAGGTATCCTAGCAAATGTGAGTTTTGATTTAAATTTCCCTGATTATTGATGTTGAACGGATTTTCATATACCCATTGGCCTGTCTTACATATTTTAAATATTAATCCTTCATCAAATATATGGTTTCCAAAAATTGTCTACCATTCCACAGAATAGCTTTTAAATTTGTTCCTGTTTCCATTCCTGTGCAGAAACTTTTTGATTTAATATAGCCTCACTTGTCCATATTTGTGCTTGTCGCCTGGGCTTTTGGGTCAAATTGAAGAAACTATCGCCAAGATCAATGTCAAGAATTTTTCCCTATGTTTTTTCAAGGAGTTTTACAGTTTCAGGTTTTGCAGTGAAGTCTTAACTCCATTTTCAGTTGATTTTTGTGTATGGAATAAGATACACATTTGGTTTATTCTTTTGCATATGGATATCCAGTTTTCCCAAACCATTTGTGGAACAGACTTCCTTTCCCATTACGTGTTCTTGGCATCCTTGTAAAAGATTAGGTTCCCATTTGTACATGGAATTATTTCTGGGTTATCTCTTCTATTTTATTGATATATATGTCTATATTTATAGTATTGCATTTACATGAATAAGTCCATAACTAATCAAGATTTGTACATTAAATGTGTAAACTTTTTTTGTATAGAAATTGTTCCTCAATAAAGCAAAAATATATATATTTAACATATCTTACATAAGAGAGGAGCATTCTACATTAAATCAAATGTCATTCCTGGATATAGTTATATATATATATATGTGTGTATATATATATATGTGTGTGTGTGTGTGTATATATATGTGTGTGTGTGTGTATGTTCAAAGTTTGACAAATCTAATCTACAGTGTTAGAAGTCAGAATTATTAAACTACTCCTTGACACAGTGGTTGGATATCTGAAAATCACCTTTTTCTTTGTATCAACTGACTTTCTTGTAAGTTTTATAATTGAGATGGGAGTCACTGGAAGGAATTATGGAAGAGAAAGACTTGCCCCATCCTCTTTGCTTGCTTTCCTCAAATGTTTGCCACAGAAATTGCTCTTCATCCAAGTAGAAGTTTTAATTACCACCTCTAACTTTTCTCTGATACTACCAGAAATGGCATTGTCAATTCCCTTGTGTCTATTATTCACATTTAATTTTTCTATTAGTGTATATTAAATCCTCACTTTAACCTCTCTGGTTTGGCATATCTTACCTATTTTCTACTTTTAAACAGGACCTGGCTGGGGCTCAGCATATGGTCCAGAAGTGGCCCCAGAAATAGATTCTTAAAGATGATTGTTAGGAATTTATTTGCATGTATCTTTAGACTGCATGTTAGTTACAGCCAGTAAGAAATGAGATAACTGCAATTATAGTTATATAGTGGCATTATGAATAACTAATTCTGAAGCAAAAGGCTTAGAGATTCAAATGATTATTTCACTTGTCTATTATGTTAAGAATGATTATCAGGACTGTGACATCAGGTGAACTTCTTCAGTTCACCCCAGAAAACTTAAAAATCAGGAATCCTCCCCCTCCAGCAGTGAGACAATGATCACTACCTGTGGAGGTCTGTCCTGCAGACCATGACTCAATTACAGATGAATGAATACACTCACGTGCACTATATCTGAGTGGGCTAGGGACGGTCATTGGCTGCTTATAGAGGGTAATTGCAGCTAACCAGCCATAATTTCCTGTAACTCCTCACATTTATTCAGGATGGATTTAATAACAGAGGTTCTAAGTCAACATGCTTGTGAATAATTAACATGGTTAAAATAGTGGTTGTACAAATGAGATTTTGGTTCCAGGGCCCAGAGTAAACACCATTAATGGGCAAATCCCCTTTGACCTCCCCTGAGAGGGCCACCCAGCATAAAGTTTACATGAGAAAACCAATTAGCGTAAAGACTAAAGGATGTTAAAGGATGTGGGATAAACAGACTTAACTGTGTAAGCCTTTATTATCCTTATCTTTTTCCATATGCTAACATAATGATTTGGCTGCCTTCAGCCTATTCCACTAAAACCTTTTGGCCTTTCAAAAGGTTTTGAAACCATAATCTATAACTTTCCCTAACTATTTCCAAATTATTTATAAAAACTGCCCCTGAGCCAATAAATGTGTTAGGGATGATTGGAATGCTGTATATGGAATCTGATTGAGCCAATATTCTTGTACTCAGTGAAGTATATATTATAACTGATTAAAAGATACTTGGTCAAAACTATTGTTGAATTCTTGAAAGGGCAATATGTAAGGTTCTCCTTCCCTCCTGAATATCAAATTAGTTATAAAAGGGTCTAGTGAATTACAAGCTATCATCTTCTTTAATCAAAAGCAACACAACAGAGCTCCCAGCACAGCACTTGAGCTCTGATAAGGGACAGACTGCCTCCTCAAGTGTCTCCCTGACCCCCATATATCCAAAGAGACACCTTATAAAGGAGAGCTCTGGCTGACGCTGATGGGTACCCTTCTGGGACAAAGCTACCAGAGGAAGGAACAGGTAGCAATCCTTGCTGTTCTGCAACCCCTGTGGTGATTGCCAGGCAAGCAGGGTCTGGAGTGGACCTCCAGCAGTCCTGCAGCAGAGGAGCCTGTTAGAAGGAAATCTAAAAAACAGAAAGAAATAGCTTCAACATCAACAGAAAGGACATCAACTCAGAGATCCCATGCGAAAGTCATCAACTTCAAAGACCACAGTTAGTCAAATTCATAAAGTAGGAAGAAACCAGCACAAAAAGGCTGAAATCACCAAAAATCAGAATTCCTCTCCTCCTCCAAGGGATCAGAAATCCACACCAGCAAGGGAACAAAACCGGACTGAGAATGAATTTGACGAATTGACAGAAACAGGCTTCAGAAGGTGGGTAATAACAAACTTCTCTGAGCTAAAGGAGCATGTTCTAACCCACTGCAAAGAAACTAAGAACCTTGAAAAAAGATTTGAAGTGCTAATTAGAATAAGCAGCTTAGAGAAGAATATAAATGACTTGACAGAGCTGAGAAACACAGCATAAGAACTTTGTGAATCATACACAACTTTCAGTAGCCAAATCGATCAAGTAGAAGAAAGCATATCAGAGAGTGAAGATCAACTGAATGAAATAAAATGAGAAGGCAAGATTAGAGAAAAAAGAGTGAAAATAAATGAACAAAGGCTCCAAGAAATATGGGATTATGAGAAAAGACCTAATCTATGTTTGATTGGTGTACCAATTTTCTGTAAAAACACCTGGCAATTTGTCACAGAAAATGCTTCTAACCACAACATACATTTTCTTAAACAGTAGCTATTTCCAATATTTGGACATAATATATTAATTATGAACACGTTATCTATTGACTTTTATTTTATAAGGTCATCTTGGCTTCAGAACTATCAGCTTTTCTTAAAAGAGCTAATACTTCTCTAAACAAAAATCTTCCTTTAGTTATCAGTTTGTCACAGAAAGTCAGAATTTGTGTTGAGCCTACAGCAGTGTTTGACCTATATTAGTAGATCATAAATAACTTTTTAAAAACCTGATTATGCATAGAGGTAGTGTTCTCTACATATTTATGCTTCTATATATTATGTATGTATGCATGTATACATGTATGTATGTATATATTTTGCCATATCACATTTCAAAACTGGATTTAAAAAGGCTAATTATATTGATAATGCAGACTTTCTGTTCTTGCTCAATACATTATTTTATCTTCAGCCTATATTAAGTATTTCCATCTTTCTAGCAGTATACATATATGTGTATGTGCTTTGTTCTGATTACCTTTTTGAGCATCACAAACTACCTCAATCTATAGATATAACAAACTTTCATTACAGTCATGGTTTCCTTGTGTCAGGAATTTAGATAGAATAGAGTGGGTTTAGCTTGTTTCTGCTCCACTGTATCTGGTTCTCATCTAAAATGACTCAAATGTCCGGGAGTGCCATGAACTGCATTAATTACTTCTGTAATTAACCCAAGGCTTTTTCTTTAACATGTGTGATGCCTGGGCTAGAATTACTCCAAGGCTGGACTCATCTGGGACAGTTGATCAGATTACCTATATTTAGCTTTTCATGTGGTTTGGACTTCTCACAACCTGCTGAGAGTTGCCAGAAAAGGAACAGCAGGAAGAACCATCAGAGAGATCATGCCAATAGCACAAGTTTGCCAAGAGACAAAGTAGAAACCCTGAGGCCTTTTATGATCTTTCCTTGGATGTCACTTAGCATTGCTTCTGCCACACTGTATTAAGCAAAGCAGTCACTAGATTAATCCAAGCCTGACTAGATTCAAGAGTTGACAAAAACCTCAACTTTAGATGAGAAGAGTAACACATAAATTGTAACCTTTTTTGTTTGTTTGTTTTTGCTTCTGCTGACTCCTTGTTAATATGACACTCACATAGAGCGGCACTATGTGCTCGCCATCATTTTGTTTCTCTGGTGCATGTAGCTGTTATTGTGGCAGCTCTCTGCTCTTACCTCAATTCGAGGATTCTTTTTCTTCTCTGTTGATGGCATTCTTTAATAGACCCTGCACCAATAATTCTGCAATTCCTTAAGTTGTCAGAATTATGCTGTTTTCCATATGTAATAGAAGCACACTTATTCTATGCCCTGGTCTTGTTCTATCCCCTGAATCACCTATGTAGGTCTTCTTAGTTTCATTTTTATACTCCAGCCCTGCCACAACCAGATCTTAGAATGCTTCATGGAATCTTCTTTGGGTTTTTTCTATACATGCTTTGCCAAGTGAATATCAAAAATGTCACCATTGGGTCCAGGCACAGTGGCTTACCCCTGTAATGTCAGCACATTGGGAGGCTGAGGCAGGTGGATCACGATGTCAGGAGTTCAAGACCAGCCTGGCCAACATGGTGAACCCCTGCTATTAAAAATACAAAAATTAGCTGAGCTGGTGGCACATGCCTAGAATTTCAGCTACTCAGGAAGCTGAGGCAGGAGAATCGTTTGAACCTGGGGGGCGGAGTTTACAGTGAACTGAGGTCACGCCATTGCACTCCAGTCTGGGCAACAAGGTGAGACTCCACCTCAAAAAAAAAAGAAAGTCACTAATTGAGATAAAATGTTGTGTCTAATACAATCCAGCCCACATATTCCTCATCATCCTTCAGAAAAAGAGTCATATGCAAATTTCTTCAAATACTGAAAACAAATAAAGAACATTTACATCTCAGGGGATTACCCTCTATACTTCCATATACTTTCCTGAAAAGAGACCTACATTATGTATAACACATCTACTATTTCTTTCTTTAAGAACTAAAACTGTCTATCTAATGAGACACTATGCTACCATTTATGTATTTAACCGTAACCTTAAATTCATTGACTTATATCCCAGCTTCAACTAACCTTACGAACTTAACAAGCCAAAGCTCAATGTCTGTGATGCATATTCTTTTCCTTGACAACACAGCATTGTTAAATATGAGTCTCAACAAAATAGATTTGATAAGTAAATGCAGCAGTGTGCTTGTTTTTGAAAATAAAATAGATAAACAGTTGACAATGTAATTAACAAAAATGCAAAGGTACAAATAAAAACATACTTAGAAATGAGAAGGGCAGCATAGCAAGTGAAATGTGGAAGATTTAAAATGCATTAAATAATACAAGATATAATCAATGCTAATAAATCTAAAAATATAGCTGATTTTATAATAGAAGGTTTTAATTGCCACAAAAACAGCAGAAACTCCAAATTAGTTATAATTTTCTTTGTTTAAATGTGATATAAACTATGCATATAGATATGAATTATATTTCACATAAATACCAAACATTTTATAGTCATTTTATGGTAATTCCTAAATTTTAATTATAAAACTTTTAAACTTGAAAAAATAATACATATATATGGATATCTACATGGATACATAAATTATACATTTACATATATAAAATTCTAAATACAAATCTTAAAAAAGTAAAGATTAACTCAAAAGATATTCCAAAACATATTCAGAGTCTATATTCTAGAAAAGATAGGATATTTTAGTATAAAGATAATTTTAAATATAGCAGGTTGGAGCAGTAGATTCAAATGGAAAAAGAAGAGTCTGAATGTATAGGAGAAAACATGGACTAAAGGTTATTACATGGTTACGACTTCAAAGCAAATTTTTAAATAATAAGAACCCCAAGCTGACAGAGAATACTAATTGTTTACTATGGATTTTTGCTTTCTCTTTCTCTATTTTCCTTATTATATATATTTTAAAAACCCTAAAATTTGCCCCCCCACCTCAGACACAGGGATATGAAAAAAAAACATGTTTTCTGAAGTTTCACTTACAGATAGGGCCAAACACATGAGGAAATTATGGATGTAAGTGAAAGTGCTGGGTTTGAACTTGCTGTGAGATTTTACACTGTATTCATGTTTGAAAAATCCCTTTCATACATTCTATTGTATTTAGTGTAGATGCTTCCGTTTAGGTCACAACATATCGGACATATTCGTTTTAGCATCAAAATAGAAAGATTCTGGATCTCTGAAACCGTAGAGTAGTAAATCAGTCTTTCACTTTTAAGAGAGCGTATTACTTTTCTTACACACAGGTATAGTTCAGTTGTATTTTTTAAAACATTAGATCATTGGGAATGAGTTAAATATGAAATCTTAATAGATCTAGAAATTACAAAGTTGGAACTCAGGAAAAAGCAGAATAAAAGAAGATAAAATATTTAGAAAAGTGGTTTGGACTGATTTTTCAAGAACTGAAAACAATGAAAGTGAGCAGTGCTCTCTATGTAGCAATTACTATAAATACATATGAAAGAATAAAGTAAAGCTACATCATGTTATACAACACAATATTATTAGTAAAGACTATTGCCATGCTGTTTCTTAAAAAATAATGTGATAGGTGTCTAAAATTTAGCCAGTTGTAATAGTATTTCTGTGGCCCTGATCATTTACTACTTTCAGAAAATAATAGAAATTTTCTTTTTTTGTAACAATTATTATAAAATCTGATTTTGAATGACAAATCATGTAAGATAGACAAAAAACAAGGTAAAATAAAGAATTACCATTTAGGATAGAAAACTTGTTTTATTATCCACTATAAAAGGGATAATTTTGTGCTGTGTATAAAATTTTAAAAGTAAACATTATTCAGGTCAAGTAGTTTGTAACAAGGATAAAGTAATGTTAAACAACCAACATTTATTTTACATATTTTAAACTACAAAAGAAAACAAAATTTAAACTCATAACTGTATCATTGGGTTTTCCTTTACAGAAAAATAAGCCTTGACTATGTGAAGATTGAAAAAGCAGACTGTAATTGAAATCATTAATTAAAACTTTAATAATGGTAGCACTAAGAAAAATAAAAACATGTAATCCAGAATTTTGGCTAGAAGCAGTTAACTTTTTGTGCTATAAATAATGCTGAATTTAAATGTTACAAGAAGATGTGACCTAGGTTGTGCCAAATACAATAACATTCTTTAGAAAAATTTAAATATCTCATAACATATTATAGACTCTCTAAAACAGGGGTCCCCAACACCCAGCCAGAGCTCCTTATGACACTCTAATGCCTGATGATCTGGCATTAGTGGAACAGTTTCATCTCAAAAACCTCCACCTAACTCCCCAATCTCCCAACACCATCCATGGACAAATCAATTTCCATGAAACTGGTCCTTGGTACCAAAAAGGCTGGGGCCACTGCTCTAAAAGATAAAACAACTTGATGAATTACACATGAAAGATGAACTTACCACTTCTCTTAGGCAATGAGTGATAAGAATTACTAAAAATTATTAAAGCAAATACATTCAAATAAACAACGTGTAATGCTTACAGGAACAATGAAATAAAATACACCTTTTATGAAAAGTGACAGAGCATAACATTTATTGGGAAAAACATGCTGTCTTTTATATGAACTCTTTGTCTGACATGATAACATAAACTCAAAAAAAAACATATCTATGTTTTTGTTTTGTTGTTTAACTGATACCATATTGAAATATTTTTAAAAGAGAGAAAATTATTTTAATAGAAAAAATGCATCTGAGATATTAAACATGATTATATTCCACTAAATTATAAGAAAATTAGAACAACGGCATGAAAACATTCATATGACCATGGGGAAGAAAATTCAAATAACTAATCCCAAAACAAAAGTTTAAAGAGACTATGATCTGGCTTTTTAGATCAAGTTATAGTATTAAATAAAAGAAAATGTAAACATATAGAGCAACATACCAATGGGCTAATAACCAGGTAGCATCAATATGGCAGGATCAAATTCACATTTAACAATATTAACTTTAAATGTAAATGGGCTAAATGCCCCAATCAAAAGACACAGGCAAATTGGATAAAATGTCAAAACCCATAGGTGTGCTGTATCCAGAAAATCCATATCATGTGCAAGGACACACATAGAATCAAAATAAAGGGATGGAGGAGGATTTATCAGGCAAATAGAGAGAGAGAGAGAGAAAAAAAGCAGGAGTTGCAATCCTAGTTTCTGATAAAATGGACTTTAAAACAAAAAAGATCAAAAGAGACCAAGAAGGGCATTACATAATGGTAAAAGGATCAATGCAACAAGAAGAGCTAATGATCCTAAATATATAGCACCCAATACAGCAGCAACCAGATACAGAAAACAAATTCTTCATGACGTACAAAGAGACTTAGATTCCCACACAATAATAGTGGGAGACTTCAACACTCCACTGTCAATATTAGAAAGATGAAAGAGACAGAAAGTTAACAAGGATATCCAGGACTTGAACTCAGATCTGCACCAAGCAAACTTAATTGACATCTACAAACTATCCACCCAAATCCACAGAATATACATTCTTCTCAGCACCACATTGCACCTACTCTAAAATTGATCACATAACTGGAAGTAAATTACTGCTCAGCAAATGCAAAAGAACAGAAATCATAACAGCCTCTCAGATCACAGTGCAATCATATTAGAACTCAGGATTAAGGAAAAAACTCAGAACTGCACAACTTCATGGAAACTGAACAACTGGCTCTTGAATGTTGACAGGAAAAACAATGAAATGAAGGCAGAAATAAAGATGTTCTTCAAAACCAACCAGAACAAATACACAGTGTAGCAGAATCTCTGGGACACATTTAAAGCAGTGTGTAGAGGGAAATTTATAGCACTAAGTGCTCGCATGAGAAGCAAGGAAAGATCTAAAATCAACACCCTATCATCAAAATTAAAAGAGCTACAGGAGCAAGATCAAAAAAAACTCAAAAGCTAACAAAAGACAAGAAATAACTAAGATCAGAGCAGAACTGAAGGAGATAGAGATGTAAAATACCCTTCAAAAAAAAATCAATAAATCTGGAGCTTTTTGAAAAGATCAACAAAATAGACCACTAGCCATATTAATTAAAAAAAGAGAAAAAAATCAAATAGATGCAATAAAAAATGATAAAATGGGATATTACCACCAATTCCATAGAAATACAAATTACCATCAGAGATTACTACAAACAACTCTATGCACATAAACCAATAAGCCTGGATGAAATGGATAAATTTCTGGACACTTGCACCTTCCCAAGCCTAAACCAGGAAGAAGTCGAAACCCTGAATAAATCAAGAACAAGTGCTGAAGTTGAGGCAGCAATTAAAGCCTACCAACCTAAAAAAGCCCAGATCCAGTTGGATTCACAGCAGAATTGTACCAGCTGTGCAAACAGGAGCTGATATCACTCCTTCTGAAACTATTCCAAACAGTACAAAAAGAGGGAATCCTTCCCAAATCATAAGACCAACATCATCCTGACACCTAAACCCAGCAGACACTCAACAAAAAAAAAAAGAAAACTTCAGGCCAATATTCATGATGAACATAGATGCAAAAATCTTCAATAAATACTTGCAAAGTGACGGCAATAGCACATCAAAAAGCTTATCCATCAGAATCAAGTAAACGTCATCCCAGGGATGCAAGCCTGGTACAACATAAGCAAGTCTATAAACATAATCCACCACATAAACAGAATCAAAGACAAAAAACACACGATTATCCCAATAGATGCAGAGAAGGCCTTCAACAAAATTCCATAACGCTTTATGCTAAAAACTCTCAATAAACTAGGTATCGATGTAACGTATCTCAAAATAATAAAAGCTATTTTCAACAAACCCACAGCCAATATCATAATGAATGGACAAAAACTGGAAGCATTCCCTTTGAAATGTGGCACTAGACAAGGATGCCCTCTCTCACCACTCCTATCCAATATAGTATTGGAAGTTCTAGACAGAGCAATTACACAAGAAAAAGAAATAAAGGGTATTCAATTAGGAAAGGAGGAAATCAAATCATCTCTATTTGCAGACAACATGATTGTATATTTACAAGACCACATTATCTAAGCCCAAAATCTCAAACTGATAAGCAACTTCAGCAAAGTCTCAGGATACAAAATCAATGTGTAGAAATCACAAGCATTCCTATACACCCATAACAGAGTAAGGAAGAGCCAAATCAAAAGCGAGCTCCCATTCACAATTGCTACAAAGATAATAGAATGCCTAGAAAGGAACAACCAGTACCAGTTACTCCAAAAACACACCAAATGGTAAAGACCATCGACACAATGAAAAAACTGAGCCAACTAATGGGCAAAACAATCAGCTTGCATCAAAATGGAATACAACTAACAAAGGATGTAAAGGACCTATTCAAGGAGAACTACAAACCACTGCTCAAGGAAATAAGAGAAGACACAAACAGATGGAAAAACATTCCATGCTCATTGTTAGGAAGAATCAGTACTGTGAAACTTCAAAAAGTAGTTTGTAGATTCAGTGCTATCCCCATCAAGCTACCAATGACCTTCCTCACAGAACTGGAAAAAACTGCCTTAATTCATATGGAACCAAACGAGAGCCCACATAGCCATAACAATCCTAAGCAAAAAGAACAAAGCCAGAGGCATCATGCTACCTGATTTCAAACTATACTACAAGGTGACGGTAATTAAACAGCATGGTACTGGTACCAAATCAGAGATAGAGACCAATGGAACAGAACAGAGGCCTTGGAGGCAATGCCAGACATCTATGACCATCTGATCTTTGCAAATCAGATAAAAACAAGCAATGGGGAAAGGAGTCTTTGTTTAATAAATGGTGTTGGGAAAACTGGCTAACCATGTGAAGAAAGCAGAAACTGGACCCCTTCTTCACACCTTAATATTGACTCCAGTTGGATTAAAGACTTAAACATAAGACCTAACACAATAAAAACTCTAGAAGAAAACCTAGGCAAAATCATTTAAGACTTAGGCATAGGCAACGACTTCATGACTAAAACACCAACAGCATTGGCAACAAGGCCAAAATAGACAAATGGGATCTAATTAAACTCCAGAGCTTCTGTACAGCAAAAGAAACAATCATTAGAGTGAACCGACAACCAACAGAATGAGGAAAAAATTTCTGCAATCTACCCGTCTGACAAAGGGCTAATATTCAGAATCTACAAATATCTAAAACAGATTTACTTGAAAAAAACAAACCCATTCAAAAGCAAGTGAAGGACAGGAACAGACACTTTTCAAAAGAAAACATATATGAGGCCAACAAACATATAAAAAATGTTCATGATTACTTGTTATTAGAGAAATGCTAATCAAAACCACACTGAGATACCATTTCACACCAGTTAAAATGGCGATCATTAAAAAATCTGTAGACAACAGATACTGGAGAGGATGTGGAGAAATAGGAACACTTACACTGTTGGTGGGAGTGTAAATTAGTTCAGCCATTGTGGAAGACAGTGTGATGCTTCCTCAAGGACCTAGAAATAGAAATTCCATTTGATCCAGCAATCCCACTACTGGTTATACATTCGAAGGATTATAAATCATTCTGTTATAAAGACACATGCACACGTATGTTCTTTGTGGCACTGCTTACAATAGCAAAGACCTGGAACCAACCGAAATCGTCATCGATGATAGACTGAAAGAGGAAAATGTGTCACATATGCAATATGGAATACTATACAGCCATAAAAAACAATGAGTTCATGTCCTCTGTAGGAACATGGATGAATCTGGAAACCATCATTCTCAGCTAACTAACACAAGAATAGAAAATCAAACACTGCATATTCTCACTCATAGGTGGGTGTTGAACCATGAGAACACATGGACACAGGGACGGGAGCATCATCACACACTGGGGTCTGTTGGGGGAAACTAGGAGAGGAATAGAGTGGAGTAGGGAGGTTGGGGAGGGATAACATGGGGAGAAATGCCAGATATAGGTGACGGTGGGATGGATGTGGTTACATTGCCATGTATGTACCTATGCAACAATCCTGCATGATCTGCACATATACCCCAGAACCTAAAGTACAATAAAATATGTATATAAAAAAATATATTTTATTTATATTATCCTAGTATGGAAAGTCTGAAGGACAAATTATTTAGTAAAGCATGGATTAGGTATCATTGTAAGAATCAGCAATCCTCTTCATTTGTGTTATTTAGATCTATGTACTACAATTAAAATAAATCAATAATGATAATTACATAAAATATTTATATTAAGATTCAGGATTAGTTTCTGAATCTAAATATTGCTTCTGGTTGCTGCTGATGAATTTAGTTTCAATCCTCAGCAGAAAAAAGTTCTCAAACTTAAAAGTATTAAGACTATTTGAGAGCTAAAATGACTCAAGGCATATTTAATTTGGCAATATATTCATCTAACCCTGTCATGGGGAAACCTCATTATAATATAATTAGTAGATTTTGTGAAAATGTTGCACTATAATATATGCTAACTTACAAAGTTTACTCATTTTACTTTATTCTTATCCAACCACTGCCTTTGCATCAATAGAACACCTCCATATGTGTAATAGGTCTTAATACACTGGCTCCAAAAGCCGTAAAACATACTTTACGAACAGTTAAAGCTATAAACTAAAAGCATATTTTAGTGTCATCAGAAGTTTTATATATAAAGTCAATTAATTCAATAATGTTTTGATTTTTTTCATCCAATTAATGCAAATGAGTTGAAGCTTCTGGAATTCATTATGCCAATGATAAAATATCTGACATTTGTGGAGATATTAGTCTAGAAACTTAATATTAAATAAAAATTGTTTTGTGCTGATATGAATGCAAATTTTGTGCTAATATAAATGTAAATTTTGATAGAACACAGAGTCATATTTTAAAGCATTTTATTAAGGAACGGATGAAGGAAGTGTTTACTTTGGAATGACAGTGATACAAATATACAAAATTTGTGTATATATTTATTATAAATACAGTATATAATTGCCTCAAAACTTCTATGATTTTTATGTATTATAATAAACATGATAGCTATATACCAAAAGCATACTTCATCTATGCACAGTAACAGAATATGAACTATAAAATATTTGTCATAATGCAATATGAGGTAAAAAAGGTAATGATAGCCGAGTATTCTCTTTGATACTCCTATATTCAATTCAAAAAAAAAAATCTATTGCAAATAAATCTCAGAGTCCTAAAATAGCATTGAATTGGTAATGAGGTGACTCTTTTATAAAAATAAGAGTAAAAAAGAAAGTTAATGATAGCATCTCACTGTGTTACCCAGGCTGGGCCTCAAACTAGTGACCTCAATGGATCCTCTTGCTTCAGCCTCTAGAGTAGCTGTGACTACAGGTGCACATCATTGCACTAAGCTGAAGTGATTATTTTATAAATAAGCTTGATTTAAAATCAAAATAAAGGCTGGGTGTGGTGACTCATGTCTGTAATTCCAGCACTTTGAGAGGCCAAGACAAGTGAAACACCAGAGGTCAGGAGTTGGAGACCCGCCTGGCCAATATGGTGAAACTACGTCTCTACTAAAAACACAAAAATTAGCTGGGCATGGTGGCACATGACTGTAATCCCAGCTATGCAGGAGGCTGAGACAGGAGGATTGCTTGAACTGGGAGGTGGAGGTTGCAGTGAGCCAAGAACTCTCCACTGCTCTCCAGCCTGGGCAACAGAGCTAAACTCCATTCCAAAAAATAAATAAATAGATAAATGATAGATGGATAATTGGATGATTGGATGATAGATAGATAACTAGATGCAAAATTTTTTTAAAAGCTAAACATTTTAAAGTATTAAAACATTGTGCTTCAAACCTTAGGTTTGAAGCTTTTAGTTAATAACAGTTGTTAAAGTTTGCAATGTGGAAGAAACTAAAATAGAGTCTTAAATGAGGGGAAAATATTAAAATAACTTTTAAAACAGTGTACAGAATTTTAATGTGAAATTTATAATTGTGCTTTGAAAGATTTCAAATTATGAGAGAAATCTTTTGATCGAGCTCTTTTTAATTGAATAAATTATTGTAATGCCAATGTACTGAAATAAAACAGAACTATAAATTTCCCAGAATCTAAAATCACATGACATAGTGAATCTATTTTAGGAATTTCCTTTGTAGAAATATTTCTCCTAAAAGTTTTTAAAGTTTGTGAATAGAGACAAAAAGAAAGTACTATGAACGTATCTGATTTGAAATATTTAGAAATTTCAATATGAAAAATATTAAAATAGAGAATATGCTCCATGTAGCAGAATATTTTCTTAGTGTTAGAAGGGATTCGTTTTCTAAGGAAAGTATAACCCTATCTTAAAAGTATTATGCTTATAGAAAAGAGTAACTTGAAGTTGGCAATGATTTTAAGTCCACATTCAAGAAGATTGCTGATAATTTTAATTTGAAAAATTAAAATATAAGGCCATATTGAAGGATTTTTTTTTTTTTTTGAGAGAGAGAGAGTTTTGCTCCTGTAGCCAAGGCTGGAGGGCAATGGCGTTATCTTGGCTCACCGCAATCTCTGCCTCCTGGGTTCAAGTGATTCTACTGCCTTAGCCTCCAGAGTAGCTGGGATTACAGGCATGTGCCACTATGCCTGGCTAATTTTGTATTTTTAGTAGAGATGGGGTTTCCCCATGTTGGTCAGGCTGGTCTTGAACTCCCAACCTCAGGTGATCTGCCTTCTCAGTCTCCCAAAATGCTGAGATTTCAGGTGTGAGTCACTGGACCTTGCTAGAAAATTTTTTTGTAAGAAAATATCAGTAAAAGTATATATACATAGATGTAGTGCATGAATGTGTATCAGATATAATATTCTGCTTTTATATCTTTGTCAACATTTTTATTTACAATATTTGATATATGTGTATACTATTTTTATTTTAGCAAGTCTTCTTTTTATATTTTTTACATGTGAATTTCTAATTTTACTTAGAAATAAATATTTTTATAATATTGTTGAATATAATTATTTAATTAGTTCAAAACTATAATAGAACCAATTTATCAATTAACAAACTAGTGTTTCAAATCTTGTGCCATTTTAATTATTTTTATTGCCCTGTTTCTCACTGTCTATGTTTGGAAAATAAATTAAATGGTTGAAGTCTACTGCTTATTTTTCATTTATTAATTTCAGCAAGTCTTACAATGTTGTCTAACAGCTGAAGATCCACTCCAGATGGATTATTTCATCTGCTAGTGATATTCACTAAATTCTGCATTTTCTTTGTGAAACATTTTTATCTAAAGTAGGGAGTGTATTTCTACCCTTGCTTTATGTTGAGGCCAGTCCATAATTATTAGTGTGAAAGCAATGTGGATTGATGAAGATCATAAAATCTCTTTCCTTGATGTCAGACCTTTGCAGAGTCTTCAGGCAAAAGGAAGCTGATCTCTAACAGGTGATAGGGAGCTCATTCTGCTCTCCTGTATAGTTCAAGGTAATCTAGGGAAGTTAGATCCAGAATTCTATATTGAGGGATCTGCTCCTTTTGGGCTACTTTTAGCACATACTTCATTAATTGTAATTCCACCCAAAGCAGAGCCCTAGTACCTGCACTGACTTTTATATTTGTGTGCAAATCGTTTATTTGGGAGGTTATTCAAGGAAGCAGGAATGAGAGTGCAAAGAACAAACAAGAAAGATCAGTCAATTATGTTAACATTATTGAGGTGACTGCTGCTATAGTCCAAGAGAGTTTGGCCTTTTTCAAAGAATGGTTCTGAAATTATTACCATTGGAGTTTGCTTGTTGGAGCACTTAACTATTGACTCCCATTCAAAGTGTTGCTATTTGCATGCATGCATATTCCTTTTTCCTATGCAGCCTTTAGCAATACTAGCCAGAAAAGAGTAACAATTCCACACAGTCACTCCTCCAGCTTCCACCACCCCTACTCTCTACTCTCCCACTCTCTACTCTCCCAAACCTCACGTTGGCCCCTCTGACAGTGATTTGGTCTCTTCTGTCACCCTGTCACAAGAAAAGCACAATCTAGAGTTACAGATTGATTGCTTCAGATGATTCCATGTCTTTGCTCTGAGAAACATTTTCTTTTATTTCTTGGAGACTGGGGATATTACTGGTTTCTGTTGTTGCCAATATCTTGGTTTTGGCATCATCTCATCTGGCCTCTGATTCTCCATTGCCTAATTAACCAATTCTCTGATTTAATTCACCCATTTGTTCTTGCGCTTGTTCAATCCATCCATTGAACCTCTTTTACTAATGAAATCAATGTAACCCATGTCGTCAAGCCCTTATTCTTTCTTCAACTTAGTTAGTCCTAATTAACATTTGATATTGTTCATGATAGCCTGCTTTTGAAACATTTTCCTTCCTTGCATTCACTGAACACGGTAATTCCATTGATACCCTTCTTTCTTAGCCTCCTTCATAGGATCCCTCTCCTCTACCAGTCACTTAATATTGACCATCATCAATACTCATCCTTAAACCTCACTGGTCATTAGACAAATGCAAATCAAAACTACAATAAGATATCATCTCATGCCAGTTAGAATGGTGATCATTAAAATGTCAGGAAACAACAGATGCTGGAGAGGATGTGGAGAAATAGGAATGCTTTTAAACAGCTGATGGGAGTGTAAATTAGTTAAACCATTGTGAAAGACAATGTGGCAATCTCTCAAGGATCAAGATCCAGAAATACCATTTGACCCAGCAATCCCATTACTGGGTATATACCCAAATAATTATAAATCATTCTACTATAAAGACACATGCACACATATATTTGTTGCAGCACTATTCACAATAGCAAACACTTGGACCTCATCAATGATAGACTAAATAAATGCCCAACAATTATAGACTAAATAAAGAAAATGTGCCACATATACACCATAGAATACTATGAAGCCAGGAAAAAAGGATGAGTTCATGTCCTTTGCAGGGAAATGGATGAAGCTGGAAGCCAACATTCTCAGCAAACTAATACAGGAACAGAAAACCAAAACACTGCATGTTCTCACTTATAAGTGGAAGTTGAACAATGATAACACATGGACACAGGGTGGGGAACATTACACACTGGGGCCTGTCAGAAGGTGGGGTCTAGGGGAGGGTTAGCATTAGGATAAATACCTAATTTATATGACTGGCTGAAGATTGCAACAAACCACCATGGCACATGTATACCTATGTAACAATCCTACATGTTCTGCACATGTATCCCAGGACTTAAAGTATAACTTTAAAAAAGCTAGACTGAGACACTGATTTATGTCATAAAGGCACTGTTGCTTTCACCTTTTCATTTTGCCTTAAAATACTGTCTAAATTCCATTTGGTTGGTCTTTAACTCCATCTGTACCCTGGCTCTCTCTAAACTGGTCTATTTTTGCCGTGATAAATACTTAGTTTCACTAAGCAGCTAATGGTCTGCATTTTATCTCATTATGGTTTGGTCATCTATATGATTGTCTTCCAACTCATGTTCCCACAGAATACCAACACCAGTGCCTACAAAATTTAATTTCTGTAATAACTATCTAAATATTGGGTTGGTGTATAAGCAAATACTTTTAAAGTATTGTCTTTAAAGAAACATAACTCCAACAGACAAATTAAGACAGGCACTCAGTTGTTTTATATTTTGACTCAATGCTAGTGTTGGCAGAAAGTATATTTCCTGCATTGGGTGAAAATTTTTATTTATATTTCTACATTTTTAAAACTTGACTAATTTTTCTAACCAGTCAAGATTGAGTAAAAGGGCTAAATATAAAATAGGTGGCCTTGGGAGCTATCTCTATTAGTTACACATTTGTTATAATTTTTTGATCTTACAATGAAAATAAAACTCACTTCGTGGGTAAGGTTGAAGGAGGAGGAAAGACTGTGGTAAATCAAAATGTTTATTTTCAAACAAATTTCTGCAAGTTACAAGTGTTTTATTTAACCTCTGCATGTGACCTATTTTTTACTGGAAAAAACTATATTTCTGTAAGGGAAAAACTGAAAAATCTGTTTTGATGTTTATTTATATTGACCTAAGAAGTAAAAAATGTTAAGTATTACAGTTCTTCTAAAATAGATATGCTATAAAAATCATTTTCTGTGCCTTGAATGTAAAAGAAGTATTCTATGATCAAATATAAATGATTTTGATAAAACACAAAATTGAAGCTGTCACAGTAAGTTTTGAAATATAGTCCATGCCATTAACAGTTAAACATATGCAATTTAAAAATAAAGCACTTTTTCTAATTTATTACTGGAGATATGAATTCAAACCTATCGGCAAGGTATCCTTATTCTAGTAAAAAAGGGCATTACTATTTTGAAGATAGTTAATTTGAAATAACACTGATTCAAAATAAAATTGAGTGACTATTTGGTATCAGAGGTCAAGTTCAGACATAAGAACTATTATGCTTCCACCTCATCCTTCCGTGCTATTATCCTCCAGAATCTATTGAATCACCTGTCAGATATCAGATAATCGATTTGACTCCTGGTGACTCATTTACAGTATACAGATAATAAAATCATTACTGTGTGAACATTTAAATATTAGAACAAATGAATTCTTTAAAGATCTCTGTTATCTTTAAAATGACTGATTTTGTGGTCAAACATATTCCTGTTAAGAAAATCTTTGTTTTGAAACAAAAAACCAAACACCGCATGTTCTCACTAATAAGTGAGAGTTGAACAATGAGAACACATGGACACGGGGAGAAGAACATCACACACTCGGGCCTGTCCAGGGATGGAGGGAACAAGAGCAGGGAGAGCATTAAGACAAGTACCTAATGCATGTGTGGCTTAGACCCTAGACAGGTTGATTGGTACAGCAAACCACCATGGCACATGTGTACCTACGTAACAAACCTGCACACTCTGCACATGTATTCCAGAACTTAAAGTAAAATAAAATAAATGAGTAAGAAATAATATCTTTGTTTCTAGGTATCATTTCTAAGCTCCAGTTGCTTGCCAAGCATTTCAAAAAAGGTTTACAAAATAAAGAAGATCTTGCAAAATAAATTACAATTATTTTTTATTTATGGCAAGACACATTTCATTACATTTTTTAGCAGATGCTAAGTATAGTTGTTAACAAGAATATTTAAAATCATATTTACAATACCTATTTGAAGTTATTTTTGTATATATAACAAATATATTTGTAATTGATGATAAAAATGTAAATTCTATCCAATATAAATATTGCTTCTTTCTTATAGTGAAAGGGCAATACAGGGGTTTCTTATTTCTCACTTTTCAGAAGGAATCATTTCAAAGGAATTTTTACAGTGTAAAGGCAGGAATTATCCTATTCATGGGACAGTTAGTGGAAAAGGAAGCAAGAGATAATAGGAAAATCAAAGTATTTTATTTAGTAAAATAAAATCAAATAAATCCAAACTAAACAAAATACAAACACTTAAAGATAATATAACTCATGTTGACCTTTGTGTTTTTGTACTTTGAAAAGGCCTGAATCTCTGATATCGCAGGTAAATATCTATCAATATTTACAAAATAGTCATTCTTCATGCATTTGTAACTTTTAAAAATACCATGTATAACCTTTACCAATGTTATACGAATAGCTTATACTGTAAAGTCAATGTTATTCTTTTATGGTTTTTAAAAATAATGAATTCTGGAACCAGATCACCAAGGTGAAATCTTAGTTGCAACACTTGCTGTTTTCCATTTGTTTTAGTGATCCTAAAAACAGTGAATTCCCACCTAAACATGAAGGTAATGAGAAGGTAAACACACACACACACACAATTTGTTTTAAATAGTATGTGACACATGGTAAGTACTGTACAATATGTTATAATCAATACTTCTATCAACTAAATTATTATCACTCAGGGAAGGTCAAAAGTAATATATTATTGAAGATTAAAATTAAAGTTCTGATATTTTATGGCTAAGGAAGATATAATTCAATTGAAAGAGAAATTATACATAGGCATACAAATGTAATTGAAAAGTATGTTTATAATAAAACAGTTTTTGTTTAGTAATAGGTGATAGCATATGCTTTTAAAGCCACAAAGTTAATATAAAGTGAGTTTATAATGATATAACTGTATGATGCTTCATTGTCCCCACATTATCTTGCTGTTAAAATTGTTTTCATTTTGTTATGTTACAACTCTAAGAGGATCATTTTACTTTGATGACTATTTTAAAATTAAAGCCTAAGATGCTATTGTTTTAATTAAGGTTTCTGAATAAAAATACAAACTTTATGATTTTGTCCCAAGAACTGCATAATCAATAGTGGTTATACTTACACTGGATACTGTACAAATGAAATTTTAATATTATTATTAAAGCAATATAATTTGTGGCACTGTATTTGAGTACAATAGATTTTTCAATCCATTAAATTAAAAATATTTTTCTATTGAAAATGAAGCACTCATTACATTATACCTAATTTAGCTAATTAAAATAAAGATAAAATTTTAACAGGTATGTATATAGGGATAAGGATACATATAGGAATAGAGATTGAAACTTATGCATATGCCATACAAAAAAAACAGATAACATCTTTATTTTACTTACCATCTTGTTCAGAGTAAAACTCCTTTTGGGCTGTTTTTTGATTGGTCAACTTTAGTGGCAACTCCATAATTCCAAAAGTCTTTAGCTCTTTATTATTATGATTTATATTAATTATTATTTTCACTGATTTCTCCCAGAGTCCTAGAAGAGAAATTCCTGGCATATTGTAGGAGTTCAATAACATTTTATTGAATAAACAAATGAAATAAAATAATGTAGGTTAGCTTCCTAGATACAAACATTCTTATGTTCAAATTATACAAGAATATATAAATTATGAATCTTGTGATTAATAATTAATAATACCACCTGCTATAAAGAATTAAGATTGCATCAGATTGGGCCAGGTTTAGGAGAGCAAGTGAAAATGTCTTTGCTTCCTATTACATTCCTGGGGCTGCCATAACACAGTACCAAAAGCTGGGTAGCTTAAATAACAGAAATGTAATACCTTATAGTTCTGGAGATGAAAAGCCCCAAATCAAGGTGTCAGCAGGGCCATGTTGTCTCTAACACCTGGAGAAGAAGGTCTCCTCTTTGTTTCTTCCAGTTTTCACTTGCATTAGACATTTCCTTGGCTTTTGCCAGGAAACATAATATATATATTTGCCTCTGACTTTATATGGAGTTCGTCTTGTGTCTTCTCACATCGTCATCCTTCTATTCATGTCAATTTGGGTCAGGGGTTAGGACTTCAATATATCTTTTTTTTTTGTGGGGGTGCAGAATTCAGATCATGACTAAGTTCAAAGCTTAAAAAGGAGGGTGATTTTCTTCCCTAGCTCTAGCTCAGATGAGTAGATCTGCTCAGTTATACGCTTATATTTGAAGCAGGGGGCCATGAGTGGAGCATTGGACTTGTTGCAATGAGACATGGTAGATGCTCAATGAGTATTTCTTGATGAATGAAAGAATCAGTTATATGTTGTTATAAAATAGAATCATGAAATTTTAAAAGCAATGGAGCAAATTGTAAAGCGGTACACATATTTTTAAAAAGCTATGACAATTGTGTATTTTAACAAGTTCAAATTCAAAATACTAATTTTATTAGACCTTTGATAGATTTTCAAACAGTTTGAACAATATATGCAGATACACTATTAATTCAGGATTTTGTTTTTCAGAAAAAATATAAATTAGACTTCATATTTGCATACATTGTACTGTGCCAAATTACAAAGTGGTCATATGGTAAACCTTCACTTAATTTTGTGTAGTTTGACATGACATTTTCTAGGGTTTTCAGAATTCATAAAAAGTGGTTACATTTGAATTTCAGATAACGTCAAAAAATTTTAACGTAAATATGTCCTATTAAATGTTTATCAGTAACACTCTTTGTTTCCTTCACTGTGTAAGTGATTTACCCTTTATTTTTTAATAAAAATACATATTTCAAAACAGTGGCAACTTAACCTATTATTAATATTATAAAGAAAAGAAAACAGACAAATACAATTAGTAGAAAATAAAACTTCTTACACTTCAAGATAAACTTTTTTGTTATGAGTCACCTTAACAATTTAGAACTTTACGAGAACTTTAGACACAGATTAAGCAATTAAAGTATATTTTAAAATTACACATTTAAAGTTTATTTATCTTTTATTATTCATTATAAAAATCAAGTTATTTGCATCTAATCATTACATAATCATCCCGAAACCAAATACACAAAAAAATCCAGGAAAAGTACTTGATTAAATTCCGTTTATTAAAAACAACTCTAATTGTCTTGAGAACTTAAAATGATACAGATTTTATAAGAAGTGAAGATAATTTGAATGTGGAGAACACTTTTATGAAACAGAAATAGTAGAATAAAATGTGCCTTGAGATTTGGAGATTAACTGGGCTAAAAGGTGTATGTGTTCAAAAAATGTCATGTAAAAAAGAAACAAGGTATGAAATGGTTCATTTTGAAGCAGTAGATAGATGGCACCTACACTGTTTGATCAGTAAAATTGATTTGTAGATATCAAAGATTAAAAGTGAATCTGGAAACCATCATTCTCAACAAATTGACACAAGAACCGAAAACCAAACACTGCATGTTCTCACTCAAGTGGGTGTTGAACAATGAGAACACATGGACACAGGGAGGGAAACATCTCACACTGGGGCTTGTCGGAGGGTAGTGGGGCTAGGGGAGGGATAGCAGGGGGTTGGGGACTGGGGAGAGGTAACATTAGGATAAATACCTGATGTAGACGATGGGGGAATGGATGCAGCAAACCACCATGACACATGTATACTTACATTACAACCCTGCACATTTTGAACATGTACTCCAGAACTTGAAATATAAAAAAAATAAGATACTATAGAAGCTATGTAAATTTTTTTTAAAAATTAAATCAAAACTCAAACGTTGTCTACTTTACAGTTTTTTCTCTCTTTTAGCTGGGATCACAAGCATCTCAGAGTAAAAATATCACATTCCATATACGTAATTTTCAGTCTCCCACACCCCATACCCAACATAGACCTACAGCTCTTAATGCCTTCTCTTGGTGAATAACTACTTCACCTTTCCTATTTTCCAGGCCAATAGCCTGCTGCATCCTATCCTATTATTCTTCTTTATTTTCATTAAAAAAACTCTGTCTCAGCAACTTTTATGTATATTACTTTTTAAGGAAATATATTGTTTGTTTGTATTCCCACTGGAACTTAAGATATATCAAGGAAGATATTTTAATCAGTTCTGTTCAGTTCTGTATGCCAATTTCTAAACAATGCTTGGCACAAAAACAACACTCAAACATATTAATGAATTTTGGATAGATTAAGTAAATCTCATTCATATTCATTAATGTCTAATTTTTCTTTACATCCTTTTGTTTTTAAACTTTATTAAGATTACTATTTCTTTATACATATGGGTAAATTAGATTGTATTTTTAAAAAACTACTATCACTAATGCTAATTATATAATTTAGAATACTAGCATGCACTTTTTCATGTAAATAGAATATGTAATTGAAGTTTGAAGAGCCAAGGGTTATAAATTTTTCTAAGGAAAATATAGAGTACTTAGAAAACCCATTTATAATTTCCAAAATTCTCATGCCTTCCAGAGATTCTTACTCTTTTCCTTTAAATAATGCTGGAGGAATTATTATCCAAATGTTCTCTTGAGTTTTTTGTTAATTAGCCTGAATGAACAACATATTACATATAGTTATTATTAAACAGAAATGATTTCTAAGATACTTCTCATTTTATATTAATTTACATTTAGATTTACAGGCCTTTGAGAATATTGAGGAGCAAACTATCCTCATGAGTAATGAATGTACTACACACCATTTGGAATGAATTTATACATGCAGAGAGCTCTTCTCATCCATATATATTGGTGGTGTCACTTTTCAGGAGAAATGACACTTTGTTATTTTATCTTAAATTGTAAATAGGCTCCTAGGTATAAAATGTACTATTTAAAACGCTAAGAGGAGATTTAGGTATTATAGAATTAAGATTTCAATTTTGTTCACCACGTTACATTATAAATCACTACGTAGTTTTCTAAAATACTCTAGAAATAAATAAGCATATTATGTGAATAATAATTTAAGTATTTAAACAAGTATTGACCAAATTAGTAAAGCAAAAAAAAAGCTTACACATCACAGGGAAGTAGCATAATTATTTTAACTGAATTTCAGCTGTTATTTTGATTTACAAAGTAAAATAGAAAACCATGGAATTAAAGCTTTTCAAATATGGGATTCATGATTAATCTCTTAGAGAATTTTATACATTATCATTAGTGATAAGTCAAAAAAAAAATAAGTTACGTGAGAAATTCTGCAAATTACCAGAGGATTATGCCGTGAGAGCATTTGCTACACTGGTTGCATTACCACATTCCATGATGCTATTTCTCATGAGTCTACACCTAACGATGGGCACATAACATGAAGCATAACACAGTGAAGCAATTCAGCAAGGTGCTGGGATTATGTGGGCCAGATGTGTAGCCTTCAGGTGGTGAAACTTAATTCACAGACATAAGGTAGAATAAGAATAAATATATATAACACTTTTATCTATGTGAATATATCCTAGAATTATTTCTACATGTCTACATATTAGCATCTATAAAGATAACTGTAGATCTGTTTGCAATATTAAAAATATATAAAATAGCATAGATTTACATAAATTAAGAACTAAGTAATATATTGTATATTCTATGAAAATATTTTATATAGCTGATTAAACAAATTCTAAATAATAGAGGTGTGATATTAATTAATCAAGACACACTGTTAAAGAAAGAAAACCCTAGCTTCAAGAAGCACCAAAAATAAATAACATTTATTTTATTAAGAAAGTACATTTATTAATATATATTTGCTAATTTTATGTCATAATAATTAAATATTTCTAAATTAATATGGTTTAATCTCATATATTTAATTCATAAATGTACATGTTTGTAAAATATTTTAGGATGAAAACTGTAAGCATATTTCCCCCAATTAGAATAGTTGAGATTGAAGGGCAAAATGATGTAAGGTTATTTTTAAAGTACACTTTTACTATATATATGATGTGGTCATTTTAAGCATCACTTAATAGAATCTGAAATACATAGGCATGATGTGTGATTCTCTAGAGATAGTACAGAGTTAATATTGTTGATTGCTGTTGAAAGTTTATTCACATATTCATACATAAATTGTTAAACTGATGTCCCCTCCTTATTAAAAAATTGAGGAGTTTGACACATGCATGAATGAAAACACATTCCTGTTAAGAGTAAAATATTACCTTCAATCAAACTAGAAATTTTCCTCATGAATAAGTTAAGGGCCCACTCCTGCATACTTATAAGGAATATTTGAGTTTCAAATTTCAGTGTCAAAAGGTTGGGGCAAAATTTTTTTTAAATTGTATTTTATTTTTTTGAAACAGCAGTCTTTCTATGTGGGGTGTCCAGGCTGGACTCAAACACCTAGGTTCAAGGGATCCACCCACCTTAGCCTCTTGAGTAGCTGAGATTATAGGCACATGCCACAGTGCTTGGGTACAAAACCCTTTTTTACAAAATTGTGTTTAAAACATACATTTCATATGCTAATTCTCTCTGACAGCAATATGTAAGTCTATTAACCCAAATTAATCCTGACTTCTGATTAAAAATCTTTTTAAAACTTTACATATTAACAATTAAACAATAGAAAATAAAAAGAAAAAACATTAAAAACAATTTAGCACAGTTACAACTAGCAACAAACCTGTTTGTCAACCAGATATGCATATAAAGGCTTCATATTTTCAGGAATATAAATCCATTTCTATGTTATTTTTCACTGAATTTTATACTTAAAAGTGAATTTTGATTTTAGCCAATAATCATTCCATAATTTCTTTTAAAATGTTACAGTGTAGTGGAATATTAGTGCTTATTTAATTATTTTTACTTATATAATCAAATGTAAAGACTTTCTACCAGAGAAATGTGGGGCTTATTCCTTAGGTAAAGAGGATATTCTGTGAATGTAAGATGTTAAAACAAAGTTGGAAACTATTAAATTAGCATCATAATGTAATTCTGAGTTATTTTCATTTGTCATATTTTCTATGAATCTGCAAATTTTATTTTTAGATACTAGAACTCTAGGATTTAACCTAAGACTGAAGAAACAATGTCAATTGTAGTTCTATTGACATGTCTTACATGGTGGCAGGCAAGAGAGAATGAGAGCCAAGCAAAAGAAGGAACCCATTATAGAAACATCAAATCTTGTGAGACTTATTCAATACCATGAGAACAGTTGGGGGAAACCAGCCCTGTGATTCAATTATCACCCACTGGTTCTCTCCTACAACACATGGTGATTATGGAAGCTATAATTTAAGCTGAGATTTGGGTTAAGACACAGCCAAACCATATCATTTCACCCCTGACCCCTCCCAAGTCTCACATCTTCATATTTCAAAACCAATTATGCCTCCCCAACAGTTCCCCAAAGTTTTAACACATTTCAGCACTTAGCTCAAAAGTTCACAGTCCGAAGTCTCATCTGAGACAAGGCAAGACCTTTACATGTATGGGCTAGTATAATTAAAAGCAGGTTAGTTACTTCCTAGATACAATGAGAGTATAGGCATTGGAAAAATGCATGCAATCCAAATGGGAAAAAAAATGGGCAAAACAGGGGGGCTAAAGGCCCCAAACAAGTCTGAAATTTAGTGGAGCAATCAAGTGTTTTTCTTTTTCTTTTTTTTTTTTTTTTTTAGACAGAGTCTCACTTTGTCACCAGGCAGTGGCACAATCTTGGCTCACTGCAACCTCCACATTCTGGGTTCAAGTAATTCTCCTGCCTCAGCCTCCCAAGTAGCTGGGACTACATATGTGTGCCACCACACCCAGCTAATTTTTGTATTTTTAGTAGAGACAGAGTTTCACCGTGTTGGCTAGGATGGTCTTGGTCTCTTGACCTTGTGATCTGCCCACTTCAGCCTCCCAAAGTGCTGGATTACAGGTGTGAGCCACCACATCCAACCTAGCAATAAAATCTTAAAGTCCCCAAATGATCTCCTTTGACTCCGTGTCTCACACTCAGGTCATGCTGATGCAAGAGATACATCCCAATGGTCTTGGACAGCTCCAGCCCTATGACTTTGTGACATACAGCCCCATTTCCAGCTGCTTTGACTGTCTGGCATTGTCTGTAGCATTTCTAGGCAAATGGTGCAAGCTTTCAGTGGATCTATCATTTTGAAATCTGGAAGACAACGACCCTCTTCACATAGCTCCACTAGGCAGTGCCCCAGTGCCAACTTATGTGGGGGCTTAAACCCCCCATTTCCCTTCTGCATGGCCCTAGCAGAAGTTCTCTATGAAGGCCTTGCCCCTGCAGCACACCTCTGCCTGGACATCCAAGCATTTCAATACATCCTCTGAAATCTAGGTGGAGGTTCCTAAACCTCAGACTTTGACTTCTGTGCACCTCTGGGCTCAACACCATATGGAAGCTGCCAAGGCTTGGTTGGGGTTTACACCCTATGGATCCACAGCCCAACTTGTACCTTGGCTGCTTTTAGCCATGGCTAGAGTGGCTGGGACACAGAGCACCAAGTCCTTAGGCTACACACAGAAGTGAGGCAATGGGCCTGGCCCACGAAACCCTTTTTTCCTTCTAGGTCTCCAGGCCTGTGATGGGAGGAGTTGCCTCCAACATCTCTGATATTCCCTCGAGACACTTTCTCCATTGTCTTGGTGATTAGCATTTAGATCCTCATTACTTATGCAAATTACTGCAATCAGACTGAATTTGTTTCTCAGAATATGGGATTTTGTTTTCTACCACATTGTCAGGCTGTAAATTTTCTGAACTTTTATGCTCTGTTTCCTTTTTAAAACTGAATCCTTCTACCAGCACCCAAGTCACCTCTTGAATAGTTTGTCACTTAGAAATTTTTTCTGCCAGATACCCTAAATCATCTCTCTCAAGTTCAAAGTTCCACAAATCTCTAGGGTAGGGGCAAAATGTTGCCAATCTCTTTGTAAAACATAGCAAGAGTCACCTTCACTACAGTTCCCAATAAGTTTCTCATTTCCATCTGAGACCACCTCAGCATGGATTTTATTGTCCATAACATTATCAAGATTTGTTAAAGCGATTCAACAAGTCTCTAGGAAATTCCAAACTTTCTCATTTTTCCTGTCTTCTTCTGAGACTTCCAAACTGCTCCAACCTCTGCCTGTTACCCAGTTCCAAAGTCTTTTCCACATTTTTGGGTATCTTTACAACAGCACTCCACTGCTGGTACCAGTTTACTGTATTAGTGTCTTTTCATGCTGCTAATAAAGACATACCCAAGACTGGGTAATTCATAAATAAAAACAGTTTAATAGACTTGCAGTTCCACATGGCTGGGAAGGTCTCACAGTCATGGACACAATCATGGCAGGGTGAAAGGCACACTTAACATGGTGGCAGGCAAGAGAGAATGAGAGCCAAGTAAACAGGGAAACCATGTATAAAACTATTAAACATCATGAGGCTTAATCACTACTATGAGAACAGTATGGGGAAACAGTATGATAATTGAATCATCCTTATGATTCAGTGATTTCCTACTGGGTCTCTCACACAACATGTTGGAATTATGGGAGCTACAATTCAAGATAAGATTTGCCTGGGGCCACAGCCAAACTATACCAAGGTCTTTATTCCTAATTGTTAGATAGGTATTTTAAAAATATTTTTATCTAAATATATAAACATACTAACTCATGGCCTTATAAGCACTAACCATTTCACCTAAGTAAGACCTTTGCAATTCAGATGGCTGTCATGAAATGTGATTATTTATTATAATTACATTGTACCTAAGAATAATTAAAGTGTCTTCACTCTGGTGTTTTTCCACTCATCCACTCATCAATGCTAATTTGTGAGACTTGGTAAAGATGAGAAACAATGTGAGTTCATATCACCTATTACAATTTGATTATATCTACCTGGGCTAAAGTCACTATCTTTCATTAAATAACTTGTGCATAATTGAGGGACTTAGATTTTCGTGGTCATGTGTGTATGCATATATTTTCATGCATATTATTGTGTCTTTCAATATTTAATAATTTATACATTACATGCAGATTTAAAATATATCAGTATTATTTTAAGATCATGAATACCAATACTTACATTATTCTTAACCTAACCAGGAATTGGCTCATGTACTTATTGTCACTCTAAAGACAAAAGAATCATAACCAATGTGGTGAGAACCTGTGATGTTTCTGACTAACAGCAGGTTGCACATCCTTGGCTATAACTGGCAAATTTACAGCTTTATGGCCTTGCACACCAAAGTAAAATTCAGAAATAAAAATTTCTTACATTACTGTCGCCTAGTACAAAGACTTATAACAGAAGACCTTCACATCAGAAACACTCTAAATTTAAGTTAGACAATGAGCAACTTGATGAAGGCTTCATGACACCCATCATAGGTAATGGTCACATTTTCAGATCTTGTGGCAACAGGCATAATTAGTCTGATATTCTGTTGATTTCAAGATTGAGTGCTTGACTAAGAAATTTCTTTGCTTGGGCCACAAAAACAGCAGTTGTGTTTTCTTTGCATCATTTTTAATATATGTCCTTAGGCTCAGTTCCTGAAATGTGTTTTCTGTGTCTTTTCATAATATTCTGAACTGCCTAATATTCTTTGACTGAATCAATTTTTGCTTGTTCTTCCAGAGTCAGCGTCTGTTATTTGCAACTAAGATCCATGTGTTAAACAGAAAGATCTGATGTCCGCTAAATAATTGTCTTTGCTATGAGCTATATGTGACAGAAAATCTGACATTAGCTTTACAAAGGTTCTTTTTTAACCCTGGTGCCCTCAGAAGTGTAGAGGGAAAAGATTTTTGCATTGATTCAATGGCCCAAAGCTGACAGGCCCAAGATTTCTGCACTTCGCTTAGCCTTTTCCTGTGGGGCCATATGACAATTGTTACAGATTCAGCCATTAAGACAGAAATTTCCTGCAGGAAAAGAGGTTAAAATAGATAACGCAAAGAGCAATAGGAGACAGGTGTATTAGAAATACAAAAGTTTTGCCAAATTCCCAGCAGACTCACACTTGTGCCTGATCAGCTCACGTTGTGTCATAGAGCCATCATAATTGCAGTAGAGCCTGGTGACTGTAATTTTAAAGCTGGGTACATTGCTGCTCTAAATTTAATTGAGGATCGGCTTTTAAAGAAGGATGTAGCTTGACTGTTATTCAGGGTCCATGCATCCACATTCAGATAATATAAACTCTCTTAGCTATTTTACCAAAACATATTTATTTCATAAAGAGAATTGTGTGCTTATAAAAAGTAGCAAAGGCTTGAGGAATAGGTATAACCTTTATTTTCAGGAATGACTTCTGAAACAATGTTCCTATCCATAGTACCAGACTCTCAAAAGATGTGCAGTTTCTGTTTCAGTCAGAACATTGTTGAATTAAATGTTGGCCCCTGAGTTGAATTAAGTGTTGGCCCCTGAGTCATACTCCACTTGTCATAATCTTGGAATAGAGAAGCCACTGCTATAATTAGCAGATCCAAAATCCCACTTCTCCAGGCCTAATGCATGATGCTCATGTCTTTTCTGAAGATCTCACTTGAAATAGTCTCAAATTCATGTCTCATATAAACCAGGTAAGATAGAACCTAAATCACAACACAAAGCCTATCTATAGAAAAGATTAAGAATATAATTTGTAATTTTTAAGCCTCCACTATACTGAATCGTGTACCAGAAAACTGTTGAGAGTTTTGTATGACCATATATACTACAGCTATGTAAAAATAAAATTACGTTTCAGTAAGTTACATTATTTAATCATTACATTACATTTGTAAAAGATGAAACCACACTATAATTCTTTGAAATCATGATGATTTAAAGAATAAACTAGAAAACAATTAGCTTTCTCTATCATCAAGGCTCTCCAAGGTAATTCATTCTCTCTTTAAAAAGCCATGCCTTGACTACCAGATCATTCTTTTGATTATTTCTGTCTCTTACCTCATTTCATTCATAGAACTCTTCCTAGAGTCATTAGAAAGAGGGGAAGTAACCATTTAAAAAGTGAATTTACTCTCTTTCAAATTTTTTTGCAGCTCTTTGTCAAGTACAGAATCAATATTGAGTTCCCAACTACGCAAATGAGGTTCTGCCAAACTCTCTTCTTCCAATATCCCTTGTTTTATTCCTGAAAACACTACCAACCATTTTATGTTCTAACACTAGACATCTTATAGTTCTCTACACATTTCTTTGTTTCCCAAATCCATACATTGACTTTTGGAGTGCTTTGTACTTGTCTCACATAACTTTCAAGTTAAATTTTATTCACTTCTTCAGATACAGCTCTGCCATTACAGTCTATGAGATGCCTTCCCTAATACGAAGGTCTTTCACTTATCTTTCTTTCTCTTTTCCTTAAGAACAGCTCCCAATACTGTTTGAAAATATCTATCACAGTACCTGGTACATTTTAATTTCTATCTAAGAAATTTGTCTTTTCTATGACATTATGAGTCACTTAAGGATAAGATTAATATTCACATATATATTGCCAGCCCATTGCTCAGTGGCTAATCCTTATAAATTGTCCATACATGCTTATGAGAGAAAAAGAAAATCAGATGATAAAGATTATCTTTGGATATTAATATTGACTTACGGGAAAAGTTTTTATCTGAGTGTTGTTTGATTTTTTTATGTGAAGATTATCAGGAATAAACTTGATTATTAACAACAGTACATTTTACACAGGTAAAAATTCACGTGTACAGGTGAAAATAAAAAGAAAATGTGATGGTTAATTTTGTGTGTCTGCCTGACTAGGATAAAGGATGACAAGATAGATGGCAAAATATTATTTCTAGGTGTGTCTGTGAAGGTTTTTCTGAAAGGGATTGGCCAGTTTGGGTAGACATCATCTAATCCATGAATAGAACAGAAAAGCAGAGGAAGGGCAAAGTCACTCTGTCTCTCTCTTATGGAACTAGGACATCCATCTTCTCTTGTTCTCAGACATTGGAGCTCCCGGTTCTTGGGCCTTTGAACTCAGATGAAGATTTACATCAGGGACTCTTTTTGTCAGACCTGTAGAGTGTGTCTGAGAGTTAAACCAAGACTTCTTCCTGTTCTCAGGTCGTTGGGTTTGGACTGGAACCACACCACTGGCTTTCCTGGGTCTCCAGCTTGCCAATATCCTATTATGGATCTCTCTGCCTTTGTAATCACACAAACAAATTCCCTCATAATAAGTATCCTTTCATTTATATATTTAACATCTATATCTTCTTTATTGGTTCTGTTTCTTTGGAGAATCCTAATACACAAGACTTATTGATGTTTTTGTTGTTACGAGCACGAAGCTAAATTTTATTTAAATTGTTCATATATTCTCATACCATGAAACATTAAAATTACCTTAATAAAGTGGTCATGTTTTAATATATTTTTTTATAACGTACTCTTTCTATGTCTGTAGAGGCAGACAATGCTAAATAATCTGAATAATTAGTGAAAAGATTAGAAATTTTCAGGACAAATTCTTGACTTCATTTCACATTTTGAATTTTTCTAAGTGTTGGAATTATATTTTATGTAAATGGAATTAAGTCTTGTACTGAGAAATATATTATCTTCAAAGACATTATTTACTATGTATTTATTAATACTTTTTAATTTTACTTCCAAAATTCCAAGCCTTATTTACTTTATTTAGAGATGACATAAATGTAACTACTTCTTAATGTTTTAAATAAATAGTTCATAAATTATGGACAAAAGATGCCCTCTTGTGTGATTAGTTACACTTTTTGGAAGATTTCTATGATTAGTTATTTCACAAAAATTATTTTTTTCATTAAAAAGGAATATATTTTTTCCGTATTCTAAATTCAGCTAATAATAAAATAAAAGTACAATATATATATATGGAATTATGGCTCTAAGTTGTCTTTTAGAAAATGCTCTCTAAAAACAGCAATGGCTCAGAAGTTTGTCTACCCTAATGTTACTCTGATTAGTACTTTTGAGAACTGATTCTTAAAATATTAATCTGGTAACTTTCCATCTTAATAATGCACTTTCTTAAAAAAGAAAATCCAACATGTTATCAGAATAGAGGATTAGTCCATGCAGGGCAATCAGTAACCATTTTCATTTGAATATCAGTCAACATTTTCTAGCAAGGACATAAATCCTGTTCATATTTTTGGTTATCAAAGTTGTGGGAATAGCTCTCGTTTAAGACTTTCATATGGTCTTGTAGATTTTTAAGACTGGTTGCTTTTTCTGAGCATTAGAATTCTGGACTCTGAGGGCTGGGGTAAAAACCTAGTAGAAAGGTAATTGAGTTTTTAAAGGTTTCTCTAAAGTTCAGTAGAAATTTAAAATGAAGAATTTCAAGCCTTCCTGGCTGTAAATGAAATATGTTCTTTAATGTTGGGATCAAGCACATTTTTTCTTCCTTGTCAGCAGAAGGTAAAAAAAAAAAAACCCATCATTGACAAAGTATGAAATATGACAGATAAGTCAAGCTTATTTTCAGCCTTGTCCTGATGTTCGTGTCATTGAAAGTCAAAGTTCTCATGATCATATTCTTGATTTGCTTTAAATTTTGGGCAGTTGGGATGGGATCCAGGTTAAGCAACCCAATTGGGAGTTTTGTCAATTATCCAGCTCAAATGAGTTGGAGGAAAGGAAATACTTATAGACAAACACATATACATAGACACATATATACAAACACATGTACATATACATACTTGCATGCACATATATATACACATGTACATACTTATTTGTGACTGTAGTTATATTATTTAAAATATGTTAAAATATTAATATGAGCAGAATATTACAGATTGAAAAACAGGAAAGGGATATTATAAAACAGCAATAAGGCTAAATATATGTAGTTATAGATAAGTATATTATCTATAATGGAAAAATCAAGAGTTTTTAAAAGAAATATATATTTTTATAGGAAAAAATTGGAGAATGTTAGAGTATAAGATCATTCTATTTATAGTATTTTTATAATTAATTTTAAATTAAAGGTAGCCATTAAAGTCTACCTTTAGCTTTCATACTAAGCAAGTTTTAAAGAATGAAATTATATTGATTTATTAGGAGTCAGGAAAATGACTGCATTTAAGTTTCTCTTTTACAAAAGATTCCAAAATTCCAAGCCTTATTTACTCTATTTAGATATGAAATAAATGTAACTACTTCTTAATTAATGTTTTAAATAAATAGTTCATATAATTTACTTTGCATAAAAAAAGTTCATTCAAATCTGAGTCAAGAATTCATTTCTACAAAGCACTAAAAATGTATATGCTGTTAGAATACCATATTTTAAAATTATCTAGGTTTTAATATGATAAAAAATTTTCATTTATTTTCCAACAATATGTATGCATACTTATGTCTAAAATAAAGTGTCATAAAAAAATCTCATGAGTGTTAATTTCTTTTGGTAGTACTGTTACTATATTAAATACTTTAAGTAAGACTATTCTACCACCACTGCTACTACTATATAATGAGGATGATAAGCAATAACGTTAGAATTTGTGGATGACTTATTATTAGATTTGCATTCTCCAAATATTCTGCATGTATTATATCAAATATAAGCATTGAATTATGTAAAAATGTCACTAAGTTTGAGTTTGAAATCTGGAAGAGAAAGAGATGAGTCATTGTAAAATAATACCACAAAAATTTCTTTTCTGTTTCTTAATCCTATTGTTAATTTGAGAACTAAATTTATCATAATCACTGCTTATATCTGCAGTTAAATAAGAACAATAAAAAATAAAAGACTACCTATCTTATGTAAACCTAAACAAAGTCCATTTTTTTTTCATTTTCATTATGCCTAAGTTACTATGTATCTGGACAACACATATTTTTACTGCATATATTTTCTCCCTATGTCAATTCTGAAGTTCATCACAAAATTACAATTGACATCTACACTTTTTTTTTTTATCTCAGAACAAAAGTAAAAAATGCTGTTTTTCCGTGTGTTGGTGAGACATAAACTAACTAGATGAAGCAAATAAGGTCAGTAAAAATTATACTTTTATATCTAATAAATTTTCTAAAAAATTTCTATTGTGTGTGAATATACACAAATAAAATATTGGTGCATTTTAATTCAGTATGCAAATTCAGAAAAAATAGTAAAACATCTTTAAATATTTTCAGAATGTTAAGTCCAATTTGGAAAAGAAAATTGAGTAAACGTAAACACAAACAGATGGAGAAACATTCCATGTTCATGATTAGGAAGAATCAATATCGTGAAAATGGCCATACTGCCCAAAGTAATTTACAGATTCAATGCTATCCCCATCAAGCTACCAATGACCTTCTTCACAGAACTGGAAAAAACCAC
>CAUYQU010028738.1:0-10591 GCA_963574635.1 Cheracebus regulus
ACAAACAGATGGAGAAACATTCCATGCTCATGGTTAGGAAGAATCAATATCATGAAAATGGCCATACTGCCCAAAGTAATTTATAGATTCAATGCTATCCCCATCAAGCTACCAATGACCTTCTTCACAGAACTGGAAAAAGCCACCTTAAACTTCATATGGAACGAAAGAGAGTCTGCATAGCCAAGTCAATTCTAAGCAAAAAGAACAAAGTGGGAGGCATCACACGACCTGATTTCAAACTATACTACAAGGCTACAGTAATCAACACAACGTAGTACTGGTACCAGAACAGAGATATAGACCAATGGAACAGATCAGAGGCCTCGGAGGCAATGCCACACATCTACAACCATCTGATCTTTAACAAACCTGATAAAAACAAGCAATGGGGAAAGGAGTCCCTGTTTAATAAATGGTCTTGGAAAAACTGGTTAGCAGTGTGCAGAAAGCAGAAACTGGACCACTTCCTGACACCTTACACTAAAATTAACTCCAGATGGATTAAAGACTTAAACATAAGACCTAACTCCATAAAAACCCTGGAAAAAAACCTAGGCAAAACCATTCAGGACATAGGCATAGGCAAGGACTTCATGACTAAAACCCCAAAAGCATTGGCAACAGAAGCCAAAATAGACAAATGGGACCTAATTAAACTCCAGAGCTTCTGCACAGCAAAAGAAACAATTATTAGAGTCAACCGGCAACCAACAGAATGGGAAAAAATTTTTGCGATCTACCCATTTGACAAAAGGCTAATATCCAGAATCTACAAAGAACTGAAACAGATTTACAAGAAAAGAACAAACAAACCCATCCAAAAGTGGGCAAAGGATATGAACAGACACTTTTCAAAAGAAGACATATATGAGGGCAACGAACATGAAAAAGTGCTCATCATCACTGATTATTAGAGAAAAGCAAATCAAAACCACAGTGAGATACTGCCTCATGCCAATTAGAATGGTGATGATTAAAAAATCTGGAGACAACAGATACTGGAGAAGATATGGAGAAACAGGAACACTTTTACACTGTTGGTGGGAGTGTAAACTAGTTCAACCATTGTGGAAGACAGTGTGGCGTTTCCTCAAGGACCTAGAAATAGAAATTCCATTTGACCCAACAATCCCATTACTGGCTATATACTCAAAGGATTATAAATCCTTCTATTATAAAGACACATGCACACGTATGTTCGTAGCAGCACAGTTTACAGTAGCAAAGACCTGGAAACAACCCAAATGCCAACTGATGATAGACTGGACAGGGAAAATGTGGCACATATACACCATGGAATACTATGCAGCCATAAAAAATGATGAGTTTGTGTCCTTTGTAGGGACATGGATGAATCTGGAAACCATCATTCTCAGCAAACTGACAAAAGAACAGAAAATCAAACACCACATGTTCTCACTCATAGGCAGTGATGAACAATGAGAACACGTGGACACAGGGAGGGGAGCATCACACACTGGGGTCTGTTGCAGGGGGCCAAGGGAGTGACAGCGGGGTGGTAGGGAGGTGGAAGAGGAATAACATGGGGAGAAATGCCAGATGTAGATGACGGGGAGATGGAGGCAGCAAACCACATTGCCATGTGTGTACTAAGCAACAATCCTGCATGATCTGCACATGTACCCCAGAACCTAAAGTACAATAAAAAAATAAAATAAGGCATTTTTTAAAATTTATTTTGCTTCATTAGTACCATTTTAACCAGTAGATTTATAAATAATGGATGCCTTTTTCATGCCTCTTAGTTTAGATCGTGCATATGCAGTATTTATACTGTGTAAGTAAGTTTATTGAATTCACTGGGGTGAATGTGGAATAACTGATAAAACATGTATTTCCACACGTTGCCACTACTTTAATTATTTGTCTGGCCTTTAGCCAGGGTGTGAACTCCATTTTAGCACATCTGAGTGAGATGTTCCTCCAGTCTACATGAGCCGTGGAAATTTCTTAACATCACGAAGTTTTGTTTGCTGCTTTTGTATAGAAAAGTTGGATGCAGTAGTTCCAAAGGAAACAGAAATGGATCATATAATTTGTAGTACTAACATGCCTGTTTTAGCTTACACAACTGTGTTTTAATTGAACTGGATATCAGTATGAAGATCATGTACTTAGTATCACACCTAAAACTGCATACTATTTAATTGTATTGATTTCTTTTAATTAAAAGGAATTATTCCTAAAAATGCTATTTGATGTGTAATGAAGCATATGACTGTACTTCCACAAAATAACTTTAGGGCTTAATATTTCTTTGTATAAAATATTTTTAAAACAAAATATAAGCTTCTTAACATAGAATACTGATGAGATTTATACATTATTAGAAACAACTCTTATTTGTAAAGATATCACCGACATCAAAGGTGAATAAATTCCTCAAGTTTGTCTTACAAAAAAAAAAAAGATAAAAAGAACAGGAGAAAATATTTGCAAAATACTCACCTGACAAGGGATTAATGTCCAGAATACACAAGAAACTCAAAAATTAAACAGTGGGCAAAGGGCATGAATAGACATTTCTTACAAGAAGACATACAAATGGCGAAGGAATACATGAAAAAATGCTCCACATCACTAATCATTAGGGAAATGCAAATCAAAACCACAATGAGATATCACCTTTTCCCAGTTAGAATGGCTATTATCAGAAAGACAAAGAAAGTAATAACAGATGCTAGTAAGGATGCAGGGGAAAAAAGGAACTCACATATACTGCTGGTGGAAATGTAAATCAGTATAGCCATTATGAAAAACAGTATGGCGATTTCCCAAAAAAAAAAAAAAAAAAACTAAAAATAGAACTAACCTATGATACAGCAATCCCAATACTGGGCATTTATCCAAACAAAACAAAAACAGTATTTCAATAGGATACATACACTACCATGTTGGCTGCAGCACTACTCACAACGATACTGAACCAACCAAACCGCCCATCAATGGACAAATGGATAAAGAAAATATGGGGAGTTCCAGGCAAGATGGCCAAACAGGAATGGCTCCGGTCTGCAGCTCCCAGTGAGATCAATGCAGAAGGCAGGTGATTTCTGCATTTCCAACTGAAGTACCCAGCTCATATCACTGGGACTGATTAGACAGGGGGTGCAGCCCACAGAGAATGAGCCGAAGCAGGGTGGGGTGTCGCCTCACCTGGAAAGCGCAAGGGGTCAGAAAACTCCCTCCCCTACCCAAGGGAAGCCGTGAGGGACTGTGCTGTAAGGAACTGTGCACTCCACCCCAGATACTAGACTTTTCCCACAGTCTTTGAAACCCGCAAACCAGGAGATTCCCATGAGTGCCTACGCCACTAGGGCCCTAGGTTTCAAGTGCAAACTGGGCAGCCATTTGGGTAGACACTGAGCTAGCTGCAGGAATTTTTTCTTCCATACCCCAGTAGCACCTGGAGCATCCATGAGACAGGACCATTCACTCCCCTGGAAAGGGGGCTGAAGCCGGGAAGCCAAGTGGTCTAGCTCAGTGGATCCCACCCACCCCCATGGAGCCCAGCAATTTAAGATCCATTGGCTTGAAATTCTCGCTGCCAGCACAGCAGTCTAAAGTCAACCTGGGACACTTGAGCTTGGTCAGGGGAGGGGCATCCCCCATTACTGAAGCTAGAGTAGATGGTTTTCCCCTCACAGTGTAAACAAAGCTGCCGGAAAGTTTGAACTGAGCAGAGCCCACCACAGCTCACCAAAGATGCAGTAGCCAGACTGCCTGACTAGATTCCTCCTTTTTGAGCAGGACATCTCTGAAAAAAAAAAGGCAGCAGCCCCACTCAGGGGCTTATAGATCAAACTCTTATCTCCCTGGGACAGAGCACCTGGGAGAAGGGGCAAATGTGGTTGCAGCTTCAGCAGACTTAAATGTTCCTGCCGCCAGCTCTGAACACAGCAGTAGATCTCCCAGCACAGCACTGGAGCTCTGCTAAGGGACACACTGCCTCTTCAAAGGGTCTCTGACTCCCCTGCTTCCTGACTGGGAGACACCTCCCAGCAAGGGTCAACAGACACTTCATATAGGAAAGCTCCAGCAGCTAACTGTCAGGTGACCTTCTGGGACGAAGCTTACAGAGGAAACAGGCAGCAGTCTTTACTGTTCTGCAGCCTCCACTAGTGGACCTCCAGCAAACCCCAGCAGACTTGCTGCAGAGGGGCTGACTGTTAGAAGGAAAACTAACAAACAGAAAGGAATACCATCAACATCAACCAAAAGGACATCCACACAGAAACTCCATCCAAAGCTAACCAACATCAAAGACCAAAGGTAGACAAATCCACAAAGATGAGGAAATACCAGAGCAAAAGGTTGAAAATTCCAAAAACCAGAATGCCTCTTCTCCAAAGGACCACAACTCCCTGCCAGCAAGGGAACACAACTGGACACAGAATGAGTTTGACAACTTGACAGAAATAGGCTTCAGAAGGCGGGTAATAACAAACTCCTCTGCACTAAAGGAGCATGTTCTAACCAAATGTAAGGAAGCTAAAAACCTTGGTAAAAGATTACAGAAACTGCTAAATAGAATAACTAGTTTAGAGAAGAACATAAATGACCTGATAGAGCTGAAAAACACAGCACGAGAACTTTGTGAAGCGCACACAAGTATCAATAGCCGAATAGATCAAGTAGAAGAAAGGACATCAGTGATTGAACATCAACTTAATGAAATAAAGCATGAAGACAAGATTAGAGAAAAAAGAATGAAAAGAAACGAACAAAGACTCCAAAACATATGGGACTATGTGAAAAGACCAACCCTACGTTTGATTGGTGTACCTGAAAGGGATGGGGAGAATGGAATCAAGCTGGAAAACACACTTAAGGATATTATACAACCTACCAAGACAGGCCAACATTCTAATTCAGAAAATACAGAGAATACCACAAAGACACTGCTTGAGAAGAGCAAACCCAAGACACATAATCATCATATTCACCAAGGTTGAAATGAAGGAAAAAAATGTCAAGAGCAGCCAGAGGAAAAGGTCAGGTTACCCACAGAAAAAGGGAAGCCCATTAGACTAACAGCAAATCTCGTGGCAGAAATCCTATAAGCCAGAAGAGAGTGGGGGCCAATATTCAACATTCTTAAAGAAAAGAATTTCAACCCAGAATTTAATATCCAGCCAAAGTAAGCTTCATGAGCAAAGGAGAAGAGACATTTATGCAGCCAACAAACATACGGGAAAAAAAAAGCTCATCACTGGTCATTAGAGAAACGCAAATCAAAACCACAGTGAGATACCATCTCACACCAGTTAGAATGGCAATCATTAAAAAGTCAGGAAACAAGAGCTGCTTGAGAGGATGTGGAGAAACAGGAATGCTTTTACACTGTTGGTGGGAGTGTAAATTAGTTCAACCATTGTGGAAGACAGTGTGGCGATTCCTCAAGGATCTAGAAATAGAAATACCAATTGACCCAGCAATCCCATTACTGGTTATATACCCAAAGAATTATAAATCATTCTACTTTAAAGACACATGCACACATATGTTCACTGCAGCACTGTTCACAATAGCAAAGACTTGGAATCAACCCAAATGCCCATCAATGATAGATTGGATAAAGAAAATGTGGCACATATACACCATGGAATACTATGCAGTCATAAAAAAGGATGAGTTCATGTCCTTTTCAGGGACATGGATGAAGCTGGAAACCATCATTCTCAGCAAACTGACACAAGAACAGAAAACCAAAAACCACACGTTCTCACTCATAAGTGGATGTTGAACAATGAGAACACATGGACACAGGGAGGGGAACATCACACGCTAGGGCCTGTTGGGGGGTGGGAGGACCTAGGGGAGGGATAGCAGGGGATGAGGGAATTGGGGAGAGATAACATTAGGAGACATAACTAATGTTTTCAGACAGGCAAATGCTGAATTTGCCATTACCAAGCCACCACTACAAGAACCAAAAAAGGGAGCTCAAAATCTTGAAACAAATCCTGGAAACGTATTAAAACAGAACCTCTTTAAAGCATAAATCACACAGGACCTATAAAACAAACAAGATAAAAAGCGAAAACAAAAAACCAAAGTACACAGGCAACAAAAAACACAATGAATATAACAGTACCTAACATTTCAATACAAACATTGCATGTAAATGGCCTAAATGCTCCACTTAAAAGTACAGAACTGCAGAATGGATAAGGACTCACTAATTATCTGCTGTCTTCAGGAAATTCACCTAACACATAAGGAATCACATAAACTTAAGGTAAAGGGGTGGAAAAAGGTATTTCATGCAAACGGACACCAAAAGTGAGCAGTGATAGCCATTACCAGACAAAAAAAATTTAAAGCAACAGCAGTTAAAAGAGACAAAGAGGGACATTATATAATTGTAAAAGGCCTTGTCCAATAGGAAAATATCACAGTCCTAAACATACACACACCACACTGGAGCCCTCAAATTTATAAAATAATTTCTAATAGACCTAAGAAATGAGAAAGACAGCAACGCAATAATAGCAGGGGACTTTAATACTCCACTGACAGCACTATACAGGTCATGAAGACAGAAAGTCAACAAAGAAACAACGGATTTAATCCATACCTTGGAACAAATTGACTTACCAGACATATATAGAGAGGGAGAACATTTCCTGTAACAACCACAGAATACACCTTCTATTCAACAGTGTATGGAACTTTCTCCAAGATAGACCATATGATAGGCCATAAAATGAGCCTCAATAAATTTAAGAAAACTGAAATTATATCAAGCACTCTCTCAAACCACAGTGGAATAAAACTGAAAATCAACTCCAAAAGGAACCTTCAGAACCCTGCAAATACATGGAAATTAAATAACCTGCTCCTGAATAAGCAATGGGTCAAAAATGAAATCAAGACAGAAATTTGAAAATTCTTCGAACTGAATGGCAATAACGACACAACCTATAAAAACCTCTGGGATGCAGCAAAGGCAGTGCTAAGATGAAAGCTCACAGCCCTAAATGCTTATATCAAAAAGCCTGAAAGTACACAAACTGACATTCAAAAGTCCCTAGTTCACATGAACAAACCAAACCCAAACCCAGCAGAAGAAAGGAAATTACCAAGATCAGAGCAGAACTAAATGAAATAGAAACAAAAAATATATATACAAAAGAAACAAAAAACTTGTTCTTTGAAAAGACAAATAAAATTGATAGACCATTAGCAAGATTAACCAAAAAAAGAAGAGATAAAATCCAAATAACCTCATTAAGAAACAAAACAGAGGATATTACAACTGACACCAATGAAATACAAAAGATAACTCACAGCTACTATGAACACCTTCATGCACATTAACTAGAAAACCAAGAAGAGATGAATAAATTCCTGGAAAAATACAACCCTCCTAGCTTAAATCAGGAATTAGATACCCTGAACAGACTAATAACAAGCAGCAAGATTGAAATGGTACTTTAAAAATTACCAACAATAAAAACCCCAGGACCAGAAGGATTCAGAACAGAATTCTACCAGACATTTAAAGAAGAATTGATACCAATCCTATTGACACTATTCAACAAGACAGAGAAAGAGAGAACCCTCCATAAATCATTCTATGAAGACAGTATCACCCTAATACCAAAATCAGGAAAGGACAAAACAAACTAAAAAAAGAAAACTACAGACCAATACCCCTGATGAACATAGATGCGAAAATGCTTAACAAAATACTCTCTAACTGAATCCAATAATATATCAAAAAGATAATTCACCATGATCGAGTGGGTTTCATATCAGGGATGCAGGGGTGGTTTAACATACACAAGTCAATAAATGTGATAGCCCACATAAACAGAATTAAAAACAAAAATTCTCATGATCACCTCAATAGATGCAGAAAAAGCATTTGACAAAATCCAGACTCCCATTATGATTAAAACTCTCAGCAAAATCGGCACACAAGGGACATACCTTAATGTAATAAAAACCATATATGACAAACTCAACATAATACTGAATGGGGAAGAGTTAAAAGCATTCCCTCTGAGAACTGGAACAAGACAAGCCTGCCCACTCTCACCACTCTTCTTCAACATAGTACTGGAAGTTCTAGCCAGAGCAATCAAACAAGAGAAAGAAATAAAAGGCATCCAAATCAATAAAGAGGAAGTCAAACTGTCACTTTTTGCTGATCATTTACCTTGAAAGCCCTAAGGACTCCTCCAGAAAGCTCCTAGAACTGATAAAAGAATCCAGTAAAGTTTTCAGATATAAGATTAATGTACACAAATCAGTAGCTCTTCTATACACCAACAGCGACCAAGTAGAGAATCAAATCAGTAACTCAACCCTTTTTACAACAGCTGCAAAAAAAATAAAATTCTTAGAAATATATCTAACAATCTTTAAAAGGAAAACTAAAAAACACTGCTGAAAGAAATCATAGATGACACCAACAAATGGAAACACATCCCACACTCACAGATGGGTACAATCAATATTGTGAAAATGACCATATTGCCAAAAGCAATCTACAAATTCAATTCAATCCTCATCAAAATACCATCATCATTCTTAACAGAACCAGAAAAAAAAATTCTAAAATTCATATGGAACCAAAAGAGAGCCTGCATAGCCAAAGCAAGACTAAGCAAAAAGAACAAATCTAGAGGCATCACACTACCTGATTTCAACTATACTACAAGGCCATAAGTCACCAAAACAGCATGGTACTGGTATAAAAATAGGCACACAGACCAACGGAACAGAACACAGAACCCAGAAATAAAACCAAATATTTACAGCCAATTGATCTTCAACAAAGCAACAAAAACGCACCAAATGGTGCTGAGACAATGGGCCCCCACATGTGGAAGAATGCTATCAGATCCTCATCTCTCTCTCACCTCTACAAAATCAACCCAAGATGGAGTAAAGATGTCAGTCCAAGACCTGAGACCACAAAAATTCTAGAAGATAACACTGCAGAAACCATTCACTGGCTTAAGTAAGGATTTCACAAACCAAGAACCCAAAAGCAAATGCAATAAAAACAAAGATAAATATCTGAGACCTGATTAAACTAAAGAGCTTTCGCATGCCAAAAGGAACAGTCAGCAGAGTAAACAGACAACCCACAGAGTAGGAGAAAATCTTTACAATCTATACATCTGACAAAGGACGAATATTCCAAATCTAAAATGAATTCAAACAAATCAGTAAGAAAAAACAAACCATCGCATCAAAAAGGGATCATAAGTGAAAGAGAAATAGCCTAATATTCATAAGTGAAAGAGAAATGAAATCCTTCTCAGACAAGCCAATACTAAGGGAATTTGTTTCAACTACACCAGCCTTACAAGAGGTCCTTAAGGGAGTACTAAACATGAAATCAGAAGAATGACACCTACTACCACAAAAACACACTTAAGCACATAGCCCATAGACACTAAAAAGCAACTATACAATCAAGTCTATACAACAACCAACTAACAACATGACAGGATCAAACTCTCACTTATCAATACTAATCCTGAGTATAAATGGCTAAACGTCCCTCTTAAAGGACATGGAGTGTCAAGGTAGATAAAAAGACAAAACCCAACCATCTGCTATCTTCAAGATACCCACCTCACATGTAGCAACACCCACAAGCTCAAAGTAAAGGGATAGAGACAGATTTACCATCCAAATAGAAAACAAAAAAGAGCAGGAGCCACTATTCTTATATCAGATAAAACAGACTTTAAACAAGTAACGAGTAAGAAGGACAAAGATGGGTATTACCTACTGATCAATGAAAAAATCCAACAAAAACACTTACCTATCTAACTATATATGAACCCACCACTGATACACCCAGTTTCATAAAACAAGTTTTGCTTGACCTACGAAGACTTAGGCATCCATATAATAATAGTGAAAGACTTCAACACCCCACTGACAACATTAAACAGATCACTGAGGCAAAAAACTAACAAAGAGACTGTCACTTAATCTCAGACTTGATTAACTGGACCTAACAAACATCTACAGAACACTCTACCCAACAACCACAGAAAATGTTTTTAACATCATTAATCATCACGAAAATGCAAATTAAAACCAAGCCCAAAAGTCAATCAAAGAATTAGATAAACCATGGTATATTCACATAATGGGATTTTACATAGCAATAAAAAGAAATAAACCACTGATAGATGTAAAATATGGATAAAGGTTAGCAATATAATACTGAATAAAAAGAAACCAAACACAAAAGAGTACGTATTATATGATTCCATTTTTATGAAGTTTAAGAACAGGCAAAACTATGGAAACAGAAAACTGAAGAATGGTTGCCAGAATCAAGGTGGAGGTGCAAGCAACAGATGAGGAAAGACACAATGGTTGAGTCATATGCTTGAGTCACATAAAAAAGAAACATGAATTAAAAATACATTTAATTCTTTTTTTTTTAATTGCATTTTAGGTTTTGGGGTACATGTGAAGAACATACAATATTGTTACATAGGTACACACGTGGCAGTGTAATTTATTGCCTTCCTCCCCTTAACCTATATCTGGCATTTCTCCCCATGCTATCTCCCCCCAACTCCCC
>CAUYQU010028740.1:0-13095 GCA_963574635.1 Cheracebus regulus
AAAGAAACAGATTTCACACCAGCTCTTCTATTAGAATTACCAGTTAGGTTTGTGTGTGTATCTGTCAATCTACCTCATATATACATACATACATACATACATACATACATACATACATATACATGTGTGTGTGTATTTCTATTTTGTATATGTATATATTTCTGTCATGTATATTATATATAAAAAATGAAAATATGAAATTGCAATCTTTTTTTACTGACTTTAATAGGTAAAAAATTGGTAAGAAATCAATTAGTGTATAATCATGACATAGTCTTTATTTTTATTATAGTCAAGATTTCAAGATTTGCATATGCTACTAAACTACCAGTGAATTATATATAAATTTGGGGTCATCTCTTTTGAATAATTTTATGGTATAAAATTAATAAGTCAGTAACTAATATTGAATTATTCTTTAAAACCCTTTTCAAGTAAACATTCATATATCAGAAAGGTAAGTCAAACTACACATGCCACATAGGCTTTGAAATTTTAGAATCTGCATTCTGAAGAATGTTCATGAATGAAGTATTTCCATCTATAAATGGAAAAAGGAAACACTAAATATTTAAATAGAGCCAACTTGTCATTTTCAGTCAGAAGGTACGGCATAAAGGAGAAAAAATGCATCTGTATCTTTGAGGCACATTTGCCTCATTCTGAAGAGTCTCAGCTGTTGTTTTTCAAAGCTGATGTGAAAGATAACAGAAAATAGAGTTAATTAACTGTTGTGAGGTAAATGGATTGGGGAATTTATGAAAGGAAGGTGACATTTAGTCCTAGAATTTCTCATAGTTCACTTGTCCTGCCATGTTTGGTGTAGAATTTTATTTTATTTCAGACACCTCAGAGTAAAGTATTTAGCTTTTAAATTCATGTTTCTAGAAAAATTTTTTAAATATTTCTATTTCTTCCTTAACAGCTATGTAAACTGTGCACATAAGACAATTTCTACTCCCTATCTGATCATTTACAAGCTAAAGCTACATATGCTAACATTTCCCACGGTGGCAATGACTACAAAATTGGAGTCATGCCAAACTGTATTTTAGTTCTGGCTGTGTCACTTACTAATTGTGTAATTATTAGTAAAATTTAAATTCTCTAGTCTTCAATTTCCTCACTTGAAAAGCAAAGACAATAATAATACCTACTTCAGCTACTGTGAGGATTAAATAATATAACTGGCACCTGGAAATAATTACAAGCCCCGTACATTTTCTGTTTATTATTAATGCCATCTGTCTTCTCTACAACTCTAATGCTGCCTTCAATATGCTCTTCCCAAAATTAAAATCTGTATGCTTATTTTTTGTTATAATTAGAAAAGAATTATTTGGAGATTAAACTTGATTTATATAAACAGTGAGGGTTAATATTTACAACAATGTACCTACATTTTTGTCACTAATTGGTACATACAGTTTGACTGCTGTATAAGGACAATTTATACTTTGGGCATTATATACATAATTATAAGTAAAGAAGAAAATATAGCCCCTACTCTAGCAAAATGTCCCTTTTGTGTATGTATATTTATAACACAGAGAAAATATCATCATTTCTTATTTTGCTTTGCAAATATTGCATTAAAAGCACAAATGGAGCAATATAACATGAAGTTGTGCATAGTATTAAAAGTAAAATAATTTGATATGATATCTACAAAAAAGTAGTGCAACTAATTTAGGGCAGTGACAAGAAAAAGTTCACAAAGAAAAGTACAAGAGTGAAATCATACGTATTGTTCAGAACACAAATAAACAATGTATTCTAAACATTTTTTGTTTTTAATAAAGAATAGTGTTTTAAGATTATTAATTTAAAACATTGAATAATGTTTTAAGAGTATTAAATTTAAAACATTATTCTTTATTTAAAATAATGTTTATAATACATTATTTATTATTTAGAAATAAGAAAATTGATCATGTACAAATTTAAGTATTCAGACCCTTTTTACATATACTTAACTTTAAATATTTCCCTTTTCTAGCTAAATTATTTCTCTCTCCTTTCCTAACAAAAATGGAATGACAATACCAGCATAACTAGAGATTGATTTTAGTCAGGATTTTACAATGCTTGATTTATTTTTGGTTAAGTTTTCCAAATATTTAACTGCATTTTATTCCAAGTCATACTTCACAATTTTATACAAAATAGAGTAAACCCTAATTTTTTTTTCTAAAGAGAACATTTGTCTTAATGTCTCATAAAATAAAAAGTGCAAGGAATGCATTTTGTGAAATTCACTCATATAATAAGTATTAATTGGATACATAGATCCCATGCCAGATGATGGAAATACACCTCTGAAAAATAAAGACATGGGTCTTCTGGGACCTAATGTATTTACATACCTTGAGTTATGAAATACAGAGCAATAATTTTTCAGTTTTATAGGTCCTTTTAAATACTCTACATGATTTATTAAAATATAGTAATTCTTAATATAATTGGTATAAATATGTAAATGGACAAAGCAAATGAGAGCCATGCCAGATAAACTATGATTAGGACATATACCCTGGTTTTTGGGTAGAGGTAAACTGAATGCAGCATAGCAAGTTATGGCGCAAAGTATGATTCACAGTAATTTACAAATAATTACAAAATGTGCACAGATTAATGATGGGGGTTCGGCTTATCAAAGCATATCTTAGAAGTATATACAACAGCAAAAAATAAGGTTCACTTCATAGGTAACAACTCTGGTTGGCATGAAGTAGTAAGAAACAGGTGCTTCTGATGGGCAGAAGACTACTGCATAGAAGGTGCACAGAGAGTTTGGGAGTGGTCTCTGCAGCTAGTGCATCACCTGTCATCAAATCTATTTCATTAAGCTCCAAAACACATCTCAATACACTAACTTATCCAATTCAACTTCTTCTTGACTAAATTTCCAAAAAAGATATTTATTCTAACTACAATTCCATCTGATTTGAGGATAAATATGTTGAAACAAAAGTCACAGCATAAAGTGATAGTTTAATTAGGCATATTTAAAATATCTTAGTTTTACTAATGCTACTAAGATGTATGACTATATAAACACGTTGCTAAGGCCCCTGTGGCTGCTTCAACTGAAGGGTAAATGTGTCTTTGCATGTAGTCTCTTATTTTCATTAACAAAAAAACTACACCATCTTCTTATTAGCCCTACTCACCTCTTCTCTCTGAAATTGGAATAGAATAATTAAAAAATAAACATTCTGTAGCTTGGGATTCATAACTGTAGAGATTCAAACTTTGCTGGTACTTTATGTAAATCTAATAAGTTTTTCTGCATCGATAACATGGTGTTAAAAAGAGATGTATTTCAGCAACACACTATCAAGAACCTCTTCAATATTGGAGTCCAGATATAAAAATGTCTTTCAAAGCCAACACTGCAAAGAGTATGATGAGAACCATTCCACATGCTCGTTGGTGATTTGAGACCAATATATTCAAGTCTTTTTCACTTTTGTGTTTCCATGCATTGTCCATCATGTTCTTGCTGATTCTTAAGGGTTCTTTACATGTCCTGGATATAAATTATTTATCATACATATTGCAATAACTTCTCCCATTCTAGAGGTTAATTTTTTTATCCCATGGCAATGAATGGGATTCTTAATTTTATATAGACTAATATACAAATATTTTATTTAATGATTAATGATTGATGTCTCTTATTTGCTTAAACTATGGCAAGAGTCATGGGTCTTTTTATTACAGTCTTTTCTAAACATTTTGCTCTGAATTTATTTCAATCTAACTCGCATCTAAAATTTACTTTTTTAATATTGTGAGAGGTAGGATTCCAGATACTTTTTTCCATATGGATATCCAATTGTTCTATGAAAATATATTGAACTTATTATGCTTTCTTGCTTTCAATGCAGTGTTCCCTTTCTCATACATCAGCTGAACAAATACATATGGATTTGTTTAGAATATTTTCCAGCTCAGAGTTCTAGATCAGCTAACTTATTAAGCAAGAGCTAATGTCTAAATAAAATGTCACATATTAAAATTGTTTTTCCTACTTACTCTTTCTCATGAGGCCACTTTAGAACGTACTTTACAAACGTAATTGCTAAGAAGAATCAAGAAAAAAGAGCACATGCAATCCAAAGAATAGTGAATTGAACAGGAAAAACAGTGAATTCCCAGGATATCAACAGAACAGTATAAATATAGAGAGAAGAATTTGGAAGTTCAGTTGGAAACTTAAGGGATGAATTTCCAAAAGGCACATTAAAAAACATAAAAGGTAAAGAGAAACTATTAACCAATGGCAAAAAAATAAAAGAGCTAGAATGGAAATTTATTTATTGTACACATGATTTAGTTATGTTTACCTACAGAGTAATAAGAATATAAACACCAAGCATTACTTTAACTAACAATGGTAGTGTTGGTTTGTGTACATATGTGAGAGAGAGAGTGTGTGTGTGTTTGGAGGGTACTGTGTGTTTTCATCTGTACGTAATATTGGGATATAGAAAAACTGTTTTCTTTGTTAACTATTTTTAAAACTCCAATTAGATATGTTTAGCCTTATAATTGTATTTTCTATTCATCATCTCTCCATTTTTGCTATTTTTTTTATCTTGGGCATCATTTTAGCAACTTTTTTTGTCTCTAATAATTTTTTATTGACTTGTTTGTAATCTGTGTTGTTATTATCTCCAGAATCTTACATTTTAACCAACAAGTTTTTAATTTCAGTGAGATCTATTTGTTTAATTTTTGTCTTTAAACATTATCAGGCAAGACTTTTTTCTTTGAGATGGAGTTTCTTTCCTGTTGTCCAGGCTGGAGTGCAATGGCGTCATGTCTGCTCACGGTCACCTCTACCTTCCAGAATCAAGCGGTTCTCCAGCCTCAGCCTCCCAAGTAGCTGTGATTACATGCAAGCGCTACTATGCCCGGCTAATGTTTGTATTTTTAGTAGAGACGGGGTTTTACGATGTTGGTCAGGCTGGTCTGGAACTCCTGACCTCAGGTGATCTGCCTGCCTTGGCCTCCCAAAGTGCTGGAATTACAGGTGTGAGCCACCGCGCCCGACCAGCAACAATTTTTTAATTGCTTCTTCAATTGATTTTGTTTTTTTAAGAGAAGTTTTAAGTTCAGAGCAAACTTGAGAAGAAGCTACAGAGAGTCCTCATATACCATCTGCCTCCACACGTGCACAGCTTCCTCATGGTCAATATCCCTTCACACAAGTGGAACATTTGTTATAATTAGTGAATTTACATTGACTCATCATCATGATACAGGCCATGATTTATGCTACGGTTTAATGTCAGTCTTGTATATGTTATAGGTTTGTATAAATATATGACATATTCCCTGCTACAATGTCATACAGAGTAGTCTCAGTGCCCTAAAAATCTAAAAATCCTCCGTGCTCTTTCTCTTCATTCCCTACCACCTAACCACTGGCAACCACTGATCTCTTTACTGTCCCCGTAGTTATCTTTTCCAGAATGCCACATTATCGGAATCATACAATATGTACCCTTTTCAGATTGGTTTCTTTAAACAGCATATGCATTTTAGTTTCCTCTAAGTCCTTTCATGACTTGATACTTTTATTTCTATTTAGCACTAAATAATGTTCCATAGCCTAGATACACCACAGTTGATCAGTTCATCTACTGAAGAACATCTTGGCTGTTGTTAGTGTTTTTGAATCTCTGGCATTTCTTTAGAGTTATTCGTTAGATCTTTCAACTCTCTGCTTATGTTGTCAATCTGTTCTTGCAAACTGTCTACTTTATCCATCTGCCTATCAATCACAGTCGTTTCTAATTCCTGGTCTGATCATTCCAACCTCCCTACAATGTCTGAGTCTAGTTGCGATGCTTGATCTGTCCCCTCAAATTGTGTTTTATACTTTTTAAATATTAGTTATATTAAAGTTATATTATAACTTTTACCTCTGTTGTTGGACCTGATGAATGGAGTAAAAGTAGTTGGTATAAATAGGCCTTTATAATGTAGTATTTAGGTTTAGAAGGGGGGGAAATTTTTTATAGTTCTGTGTTTAGGTCTCAGTCTTTTAAGGAGCCTAGATATCTGTGCCTCCCAATTGTGAATTTAACAAGTGATTTTGTTTTTGTCCTCCTCATAGGTAGATCACAATAACTAAAGAAGGAAAATGTTGGTTATTTCCTAGGTCAGGTAGGCTGTAATAAAACCTCAGGAGGTTAGGCTATTATTAAATAGTTTTTTTTCTGCATTGAGGCCTCGTTAAAAAAAGGAAAACAAAATGTTCGGACTTATTTCCAGATTGTTTAGTCTTCTGTCTCCCTGCTGGAAGCAGAAGGGACTTTTTCCCCAATATTAAATTTAAGAATGAAGTTAAACTCCTCATTTAAGAGTGAAGTTAAACTCCTAATAGGAAAACTTACAAAATATCGAGAGTCTCCTTATGGTCTCCCCAGAGATTTTAACTCAGAGTTGTCCACATGGAGACTAGAGCATTTAGCTAAATACAATTCTTGTTTCCCACCCTGGTCCTGGTTCTAGTGGAGTTTTCTGCTTGGATGCTTCTGCTCAAACAGGGACTCTCATATTCACTTGTCTCTCTCTCCAATTTTAAGGGCAGTGGTTTACCTTGTGAAGATACTTCTCTTAGGACTCTAAGAGAATTTGTTGATTTTTCTATTTGTTCAGCATTCTGCTTGTTGTTAAAATGGAGTGATGACTTCAAGGCTTCTTATATGTTGTACTAAAAACCAGAAGTCAATTCCTTCATTTCAAAAAAAAAAAAATTCTATTCCTCTTAGGTGGGAAATGATTTCATCAGTGCATTAAAATTTTTATGTATTTTGTTTATTTTAGATTTTGAATGTATTTTTAATTGACAAGTAAAATTTGTATGCATTTGCTTTGTACAACATAATGCTCAGATATGTGTGTGCATCATATAATGGTCAAGGGAAATCTGTTTTATTAGTCACATATGATGTGGTAACTATCAATCTACTCTCTCCCTACTCTCAATCTCCGTGAGTTTATTTATATAACACCTACATATGACTAGGAATATGTATCTGCTGAGCATAGATCCATAAGAAAGTAAATCAGTATATCAAAGATATATCAGCACTCTTGTGTTTATTGCAGCACTATTCATAATACCCAATGTATAAAATCAAGCTAAGTGTCTATCAATGGATGAGTGAATAAATAAAATGTGGTATATATACACTGTGGGATACTATTCAGTCACAAGGAATGAAATCCTGTAACTCGCAACAACACAGATGGAACTGGAAGGAATTATGTTAAGTGAAATAAGTCAGCCACAAAACAACAAATAATTCAGGTTTTTAAAAATCCACTGTAACATTAACCTCTGTGCCATTGTTTATTAATTGTCTACATTTAATATTTACTGCTATATATATCAACTTTAATTTTTTAACTTTATATTTAAAATTGTTTGAAACCTAGTGTTGTTCATGTAATTTCTTCTGCTGAGAATTGCTACCTTCTCTTCTCAGCTCTTTCTCAAACTGTTGCCATGAATAATTTAAGGCATATTTTGGGACTTTTTGGTGCTATCATAGGAATTGGTTCATTCTAGTTATACTATTACTCCAATTATGACCTCATGTTCCTAAATATATTAGAACTTCATGAGAGTTGGGCTGACTTCACTTTATCCACCCAGTGTCACAGTACATTGCATTGCCTGGCACATAGTAAACACTGAAAATTCTAAAGCTCAGCATTATAAATCAATGTACAATGAATGAAAATCATTTTGAAAAATTTCTCTTGCTAGTTCAAATATATTTTTGAAAATATTTTCACATACATATCGTTAGTTATATATAATATTAAGATATATAATATATTATATGTAAGTATTATATGTATATATACCTAGGAGCTCTATAAAATAAGACTATGAGTTTTGAATAGTTTAAGCATACATTTAAAAACTAGACCTGAAAATGGAGCTATGAGTACATATTTAAGTATATTTCAGGTTAATATAAAAACCCTGACTACATCTTCTCTTTTGTATTACATCATGTTAAATTAGAGGTAGAGAACACTAAAAAAATGTCCATAAAAACATGATCTCTATTCAAAGTATCCTAGAAAGGGAAACAGCAAAATGATTGTCTGAATGCATTTGTATCAAATTATGTGGATTCAGATCCTGGATCTTAAGCTATTTAGTTACAGGCTTTGAGCCAAGTTAATTACTCGCTGAGACTTAAGTTTACTTATATTTGGTTGTGATATTATATTAAACCATATACATTTATTCTTAGTAAAAAGTTATCAAATATGAGCAATTTCAGATGGTTGAATTCAATAATTACATAATCTCTTTAGACATTTTATAGGAATAAATAATAAGAGAAACAAGCTCACATTAGAATGTGGTTCTGAATAAGTGCCACTGTTTGTTGTTGTTGTTGTTGTTGCTGTTGTTTTTGACAGAGTCTCACTCTGTTGCCCAGGCTGGAGTGCCACGGTGGCATCTCAGCTCACTGCAACCTCCAACTCCTGGGTTCAAGTGATTCTTCTGCCTCAGCCTCCCAAATAACTGGGATTACAGGTGCCTCCCACCATGCTAGACTAATTTTTGTATTTTCGGTAGAGATGGGGTTTCACCATATTGTCCAGGTTGGTCTCAAACTCCTGACCTCAGGTGATACACCTGCCTTGGCCTCTCAAAATGCTGGGATTACAGGCGTGAGCCACTGCACCTGCTCAGAATAAGTGCCAATATTTTTATGATTTAAAACAGATTTTAAAACAGGAAGAGTTCACAATTATATATTCTTACATTTGATGTTTTTACAAACATAGTGATGTACACGAAATAAGGATGACTTTATAATTAAAGATGGATTTTCATAATAAATTCATATAATTGATTTATAACTCTAGTCATGAGGGAATAGTAACTATCAGTTTAGTGCTTTAATCATATTAAAAAACAGATGTCACCATGTTGTCCAAGCTGGTCTCAAACTCCTGACCTCAGGTGAAACGTCCACCTTGGCCTCCCAAAGTACTGGGATTACAGTCATTAGCCATGGTTCCCGGCCAAGATCAGCTAGTAAGTTCTTGTTTAATCTGAATAATGAGTATAGGGTTCCTTCACACTATGTTTATGTATTCTTGAAAATTTCCATAACAAGTTAAAATAACATTGAGGGTGCATTTAAAAAGTGGAAAATAAATGTGCCATTATTTACACTTTTACAAGCATTTTTTAACATTACAATAAACACTACTTTTTTAATAAAAAAAATAACTGAACAACTGGGGGAAAAGGCATGAATAAATAATGTTGGATGTTGGGCATTGGGCAGCTCAGGACTATGGTGTGATAAGGACAATAAATGAGGTGAGTTCCATGATGATCACGATTCTCTGCCTAGAGGCAATTTCTAAACCACAGCATGTGGATGAAGACAGATATTTCAGTCTCATTAAGCTGAAGAGATGGAGATCGGAGTTTGGGGTTATCAAGACAGCTATATAGCGCACGACAAAGTTCTGGGGAGGAATCGGCTCAGCAATGAAGAAGATGAATAAAGAAATAAAGGCCTTCACTTGAATTTTGTGTTGCTAATCTTTGCATGAGGCCAGAATAAAATAACAAATACTTAAAACAACAACAACGACAACCAAAAACAGAAAGAGTCAAGGACTATGACGAATATCCTGAGAACTCAGAGAGTGCTAAAAAATAACTGCTAGAAAATAATGTGTTCAAAATAATCAGAACAGAGAGGCCACACTGAAGACTCCAGCACTCTGCAGAGATCTCAGAATTCAATAGAGACCCCAGAAACATCTAACTATAGATTTAGGACTAAACAAGCCCAAAAGTAAACATTATTTTAGACATGACTTAACAAAATAATAAATAAATAAAATAATAAGATAAATCCTAAAGTTATCCTCAGAAAGAACCAACTAACAGTAAGGTAAAATGACTTCCTGTCATGATAAAACTCATTCATTCAATTATTTGATATTCAATATGTTTACTGTATAGTCCAGAATTATTATATGTGCCAAAAAGTAGGTACACGTGACCCATAAAAAACTTTTGCTCAAAAAAAAAGTGACCCAAAAATTGATGAGATAATTGGATTAGCAAGCAAATACTTTAGGCAGTTATTATATTTTAAAAGTTCAAATATCGTAAATAAACTGTGAACTTCATGAGAAACAATAAATTTCATTATAAAAATATAATCTATGAAAATAAATATAAAATTTAAAACTAAGATATAAAATATGAAATAAAAATACTATGTGGGATTAATAGCTTATAAAACAGTCTATAAGAAAAAAATGAAAGTGGTGGCACAGAAATAGAAATTCTACAAAATGAAGCATTATGTAAAAAACTACAGAAGTGGAAAAACAGGATCTCATTGAATAATAAATAATGGTCAAGTTTCTAATACATATGTAGTTTTAATTTTAGCCACAGATTGGTGGGGGGGCAAAAAGATTTCAAAAATTTATTAAAGATTTTACAGTATCTTGACAACTATAAATCCATATGCCCCAAAAAGTCAACAAATTCTAACTAGAATAAACCTAAAAATATAACTCTAGGGATAATTATAAATAAATGCTGAAAACCAATGAAAAATTGCACCTTACAATATGAATGTTAACAATGACAAAAAATAATTTCTCATAGGGAACCATGTAAGATAGAAGACAATAAAATGGCAAATTTAAGGTGCTGACAGAAAAACAAAAGAAAAATTATATATTAAGTAAAAATATTTTTAAATTTTAAGCAAGGTATTTAAATTTTCATATCACTAAAAGATATGAATGAATATATTATTAGCAGATGTGTACAATAATGTACAATAGTGTGGAAAAATTAGAACTTTTTTTTTTTTGTGAGACAGAGTCTCACTCTGTCACCCAGGCCAGAGTGCAGTGGCACGATCTTGGCTCACTGCAACCTCTGCCTCCCAGGTTCAAGGGCTTCTCCTGCCTCAACCACCCGAGTCACTGGAATTGCAGGTGCCCACCACCACACCCAGGTAATTGTGTAGTTTTAGCAAAGACAGGGTTTCACCATGTTGGCCAAGTTGATCTTGAACTCCTGAACTCAGGTGATCTGTCGGCCTCTGTCTCCCAAAGTGCTAGGACTACAGGCGTGAGGCACCACACGTGGCTGAAAAATTAGACCTTCTGTACACTGTAGGTGGGAATGTAAAATGATGAGCCACAAGAAAAAACAAAAATGTATGAAGTTTCCTTTAAAAATTTATAAGGTATTCTCCTGCCTCTGCCTTCTAAATAGTTGAGATTACAGGTGCCTGCCACCATGCCCAGCTGATTTTTATTTTATTTTATTTTATTTTATTTTATGTATTTTTAGTAGAGACTGGGTTTCACCATGTTGGCCAGGCTGGTCTTGAACACCTGACCTCGTGAGCCCCCAATCTCGTCCTCCCAAAGTGCTGGGATTACATGCAGGAGCTACCATGCCCAGCCCAGCAGTACCACTTCTGTGTATTTATCCAAAGGAGTTAAAATTAGGATCTCAAAGAGTTGTCTGCACTTCCATGTTCATTGCACTATTGTCACCATAGCCAGATGTGAACTCAACCCAAATGTCTAAACAGAAAAACGAAATAAGAAAAATGTTGTGTATACATACAATGGAATATTATTCAGGCATAACAACATGAAATCCTACCATATGCAAGAACATGGATGAACCTTGAGAACAGTATGCTAAGTAAAACAAACCAGGTCACAGAAGGACCAATACTGCATGATTCCATTCATATAATGTATCTAAAATTGTCCAACTCATAGAAGTCTAAAGACAAATGGTGGTATCTAGGGACTGCAGAAAGACAAGTATGGGGCATCATTTTTCAATGAGTATGAAGTTTCTGTAGTGCAAGATTAATGAGTTCCAGAGACCTTGGTACAATATTATTCTTAGAGTTAACAATGCTATTGTCATAGCATACACTAAAAACTTTGTTAAGCTGATAGGTCTCATGTTACCTGTTTTTGCTATAATATCTATGCAACAACTCTGCATGTTCTGCACATGTTCCCCTGAATCGAAAGTACAATAAAAATATATTTTAAAAAAGGTAATTCAGATGACAGAAAACGTATTCTATACAAATTTGGGCCAACAGAAAAATTCAAAACACTGAAAAATAAATCAAAAATATATACACAAATAATAAAAAATTGGAAAATATGTGAAATATATACACTGTGTCCAGTTTTTCAATTTCTTTGAAGATAATGAAATGTGTAAATCAAACATTATGACAGTGTATTGCAGCATTTAAGACATACATAAAAGTAAAGTGTACAATGATACTAGCACAAAGTGTGAGAGATAACAAGAAAAGAATTTTAAGATTCTTACAACAAACATGACAAGGTAAAATATGATTTTAAGGCAGACTATAAACATGCTAATTGTAAACACTAGAGCAACCATGGAAATTTGAAACCAAAATCTAATGAGCAGAGGAAATATAAAATACAAAAATAATCAGTGTATCAAAAACTGAGCAGGAACAAAGAAAAGTCACCAAGGACAGAATAGACAAATAGAAAACAACAAAATTAAGACTTAAATATAATCATATCAATTATTATGTTAAATGTAATTAATAATACACCATAATTAAAAAATAAATTTTGGATTGTATTTGTTTTCTAAAAACAAGGCTCAATAATATACTGCTTATATTAAAGACTGATGATATGCAAAAAAGATGAGTCACATATTATGTGACAATGAAGAGTTTACTCCATGTTTATCAAAAAGTGATTTATCATTAGTCATTAAGGAAATACAAATTTAATCCACAATGATATACCAATATACAGTGACCTGGTGGTGATGTAATCTCTGAGTACTTGTTTGTCTGCAAAAAATTTTATTTTTCCTTCGCTTATGAAGCTTAGTTTGGCCGGATATGAAATTCTAGGTTGAAAGTTCTTTTCTTTAAGGATGTTGAAAGTTGGCCCCCACTCTCTTCTGGCTTGTAGGGTTTCTGCTGAGAGATCTGCTGTGAGTCTGATGGGCTTCCCTTTGTG